>QAOC01024128.1:142986-325008 GCA_003255005.1 Begonia fuchsioides
AAAAAAATATGAGGCATAAAAGTTCGAAAATAAGGACAATTATAACACTCTCGGGACTTAAGTGGATGATCGTTGAGTGACACTTCATCGGGACTATGTGGATGAACGGTGAAGTGTATTTGCAATTTCCCAATCCACTTTCAAAATTCGAGTGAGCCTTTTGGATACTCGTTTGGTGGAATAAAAAAATAAAGGGAACAATGGGAGGAACTCCGTTTGAAATACCACCTTGGCTAAATCAAAAAATAAAAAAATTATATAAATGGTGGTATGATAACGTAAGCAGCTTATTTTCAAAAGCCTAGAAAAATTCTTCCTCACTCTTGAAGTCATGAAGCTCGGATCTTGCTGAATTTGCACGTGAAAGGTATGAATTTGTACGATGTTTAAAGAATTGAGAATTTTAGCATTACAAGATGAAACTTATGACTTTTGGAAAGGTTAATGTTCATAATAATAAGTGCACACACTCACTTGGGGGAGATACTATCGAGAAGTTATCTGAAGTTAAGAGGAATTGGAAAGTCATGAATTTGTGATTATTTGTCTCGAGTTAGGTCTATTGTGGAAAAATCTGAAAATTTTTATGATTGTTTATTGACATTACTCGAGGACGAGCAATAGCTTAAGTTTGGGGATGTGTTAAGTCTCAAAAAGACTTAATAATCACGAGGTTTTAGATGTAAAATTGCTAGGAATCAGTAATGATTTAACTGAAAATAATCGGATTTTTAGGGATAATGCTGCAGCGATGCTGTAGCATCAGTAACGCTGTTTTTACGAGATTTTGCCCGATATTCTGTATTTTTCTTATAATCACGAGATTTTTATTTCCATGCAATTACAGAGTATTAAGGAGGATATAAGCGGGAAGAATCACGAAGAAAAGGGAAGAATCAAATCAAATTCAAAATTGGAAACAAGAATATCTTTGAAGATTTGGAAATCTTTCCTAATCTCAACCTCTTTCCAAACCGACCCGATTTTCTTCCCAAATCGTAACAACTCCCAGATTGGCTGCTGCTGCACGAAATATACAAAAAGAAACCAGAATACCACGAAGAAGTGTGTGTAGAATTGGAGAACGAGATTCACGATCAAGCTTCGGACGTAAATCCGAAGAAGAGGTTTGCGGCGACGACTACGACGGCGGGGGAACGAGGCTGTGAGAACAACGGCTTTCGACGGCGAGGACCAAATTTCTCTCCTTTGCTTTTCGTTTTAATTTCCGTGAATTTTATGAACTCTTGATAGTTATTGGAGAGCTATTTAGTTTTAATCAAAGTTTGAATTTTTTATGTTGATTTGCTTAAGTCAATTATAGTTAATTCTTTCCGAGGTTAATTCTAATTCTCAATTCGACCACCAATTTTATTTTATGCACTTTAATTCTTGCATATTAGATTAGATGAAAACTCAATCAAATGATGAAAAACCTATTCTTTATTCTTTCATTCTTTTTGTAAATATTTAAAGTTACGATTTTTAGTTTACTTCTTATACTTTGCAATTTATTCTTTGAATTGAAAATCGACTTGTCCTCGTGGGATCGATATTTTTATTACTACGTTGCGATACATGCACTTGCGTTTAATTGCGATTACATTTTCAAGCAACATGTGCTACGGAAACCAGGATCGCACACACTAGATCGGACTTGTCGCTTTTCACGTAACCGGGAAGGTCGCGTGTACGACGATCGGGAAATTGGCTCGGGCCAATTTAGGATGGGGTTTGCGGAAGCGTAATGTGATAGAAATGAGGGTTTTTGGTTGTGGAAATTAGTGGGTGGCTCGGTAGAATGTGGAGATGACTCGGTGGTGAACGTATGGACCGGGATCGGCTTGTGGAGGAGTTTGAAGGCTCGGGGATGAAGACGGAGTAAGGTAATGAATGAAGGCAATTCAATACTTGAGCGATCAAAGTATTGAACTCGGTAGACCTTGAATGTCTTCTCGGATATGACGCACCAATGAACACTCGAAGATTGATAAAACTCGGCCGGATATGACTCACCGGAGGGGAAATATCGGAGGGAGCTTCGATCCTTTCGGAAAGAAATGCACAATTTTTACTAAAATTCTCTCTATTGAAAACGGAAATTGATTACAATACTTAAAGACATAAAAATTGAACTAACTATCTAAGAAGAAGGAAGCTTTCGGCCTTTAGATTGATCAAACGCTTCATGTTGACTTTGGAGTAGTCCATGTGCGTGATTCTTGGTTGGAGGATCCGATTCATGCAGGTTCCTCGCGGGTTGGTTCGAAAGTCGACCGAGGTTGTCTTGTGGTTGACCTAGAGGGTGCGTCGGATGGGCGGAGCTCCGAACGAATGAAGGATTGGCTCTAGCCAATCTGGATCCGGGGCTTCTAAAGTTTCTTCGGTGGTCAACATAAGGTAGCGCATGGTCTGGTTCTTTGATGGACCGATGATGACTCAAGTTTGTGCGCGGGCACGTCTAAATGGGCCGAGCCGGCGGTTGGTCATTGGCGAGCTTCAAGGGATCCGTGAGTTTGTTGAGCAAAGCTGTTGATTGAAGATCCTATGATGATTCAACATCTGGTTCATGGATTTGGTGCATGAGAATCCCTTGTGATTCGCTGGTGGTTCGGTGATCGGCCATGCTCGTGCGTCCGATGGAGGATCTTCGGTCATCAAGAAGATCTGCTCGTGCGATTCTGAATCTCTTCCTTTCCTTGGCCAAATAACCAAAATACTTAAGGATTTAAGTAAGTTGGCCGATAGAATTTGGCTAAGTCTTCGAATGGGCCGATAGTGGGCCGTGTCTTATGAGAGACTCGGCCATCTTGGGCTTCCAGTGGTGCATTCAGCGTCCTTTGTCTTTAGACTTCCTGCTTTCTTCACTAAGTCTTCTAAATGCTGAAAATAAACTAAGGTGGCCGGGCTCGGCATTGGGTGGGCCGAGGAGTCGGGCTCCGTGGGAGACCGCGCGATCCAAGGGGATCGGACCGTGCGTTCCCTCACGCTGGCCACTTATTCTGATGAGCCGAAGCCCTAGTGGACTTCGGATAGGCCGACGACCGAAGCTTGGGTGGTCGTCGGGTCGGGGTCGTGGAGCGCCCGTTGGGCGCGGGGCGTGTCTCGGTCACGAGCCTCGGCTGCGTCATGGGCCGGGCTCGGACATAGTCCGGTGTGCGCGTCGGGGCCGGGAATGGCCGAGCACCAAGTGACGGAGTGCTTGGGCCGTTCCCGATCATGCTCGGAAGGTGTTTTCGAGGC
This sequence comes from Begonia fuchsioides, assembly GCA_003255005.1. NCBI lineage: Eukaryota > Viridiplantae > Streptophyta > Magnoliopsida > Cucurbitales > Begoniaceae > Begonia > Begonia fuchsioides. Next base: position 146,230 of record QAOC01024128.1, read on the forward strand.
TAAGAGACCTGGAAAACGAGCAACTAAGTTAGAAAAATCGGGTGGGCTCGTTGGGCTGGTCGGGGTTTGATCCATGATGTGCTAATAGAGATTTTGGATTGTATGGTAACCATGAAAGGTAATGAGCTTTGTAGGCTGGTGTTTTAATGGCAAAGTGCTTCATGTTATAGCTTAATGTGGAGCTCTATACGCGTTCAAATCATTATCCGTTGAGACATTGAATTTAGATATTGTCCTGTTTTGTCCATGGCTTGATTCTGGGTGAGCTGTTTTCACCTAGTGAGGCATCAACAATGGCGTCTTCGATGATGATGTCTTGAATTTGGGGTGCTGGTTTTTAGCTGTCTTTATCTGTGATAATGCAGGGTAATCTTGGTTCTAAAGGAAGTAGTTAGTGGGGTAATCTTCGTATTTATTTTTTGTGAAACTAGACTAATGACACTTAATTTTTGATTGTTAAGATTTTTGAAATACAAGTTTAGAGGTTAACTTACCTCCATTGTGCATGTTTTTCTTAGGCATTTAAGGCGAGGCCACCAACAGCTAGACTACTGACTTATCTTATTGTTATCCTACGGAATTGATAGTGAAACTAGTCAGACAGATAACAGTATGAATTCGAAGAAAAAGGAGTTTAGATCGGAAGTTTGGGATAACTTTATATTGGTGGAAATTGGTGATCCCGAAGAACCGAAAGCAAAATGCAATTATTGTTCTCAACTTTATGCTTGTCACCCTCGAAAGAATGACACATCAATTATGAGCAGACATTTAAAAATATGCAAAAAATATTTAGCTAACATTGACGAAAAACAAAAGACGTTGCGTTTTGTTAAGGAAGATAGAGAAAACCTTACCGAGCAATTTACACAATCAACTGCACGTATCTACCTAGCAAGAATGCTCATTAAAGATGAACTTCAGATAAAAATGGTGGAATGAGAATGATTCAAGGAATTGCTTCAATATTTTCAAAAGTCAATTGCTAGAGATATTGAGTCGTTGTACAAAAAAGAAAAAAATCAATTGATTGAGTACATAAAAAAAAGTGGGAGAAAAATGTGTTTACTACAGATGCATGGACTTCCAACCAAAATATGAATTACATGGTTTTGAAGGGACATTTCCCTGACGGTGATTGGAAGTTGCACAAAAAGATTCTCAATTTTTGACAGATTGAAAATCATAAGGGAGAAACAATTGCAAACATGTTAGAAGACTGTTTGCTCGAGTGGGAAATTAACAAAGTGTTTACGATAACTGTTGACGACGCCTCTTCCAATGAGGTCGCCATTGGTCATTTAGTTAAAAGTTTAAGACATTGGAAAGGTTTAGTGGAAGATGGATCATGCATCCATGTACGTTGCTTTGCCCATATTATGAACTTGATTGTCAACGACGGTCTCAAAGAACATGAAGGTACAATTAGTAGAGTGCGAAAATCAGTGAAATATGTGAAGTCTTCATCTGGAAGGTTACATCTATTTAAGAAGTGTATTGATGGCCTCAAAATTACATTAAAAATTAGGAGATTGTGATAAAAAAATTTGTTTCGTACATGGAAGATGATAAACCGCCAACAGATGCAGATTGGGCTAACATTCGTGAATTCTGTAAGTTCTTGAAGGTGTTTTATGATACTACACTCAAAGTTTCAGCATCATTGCATATTACAGCCAATATTTATGTGATCGAAGTATGTGGGCTGAAGATGACCATTCAAAAATATGCCGAAGGGGAGAACGAGTTGTTGAAAAAAATGGCTATTGGAATGCTAAATAAGCTTGACAAATATTGGGGAAGTTTTGAGAAATTCAATTCTCTTTTCTTCATAGCCGTTCTTCTAGATCCAAGATGCAAATCTCAAATGTTAAAGCATTTTCTATCAATTTTGTTTGGTGTTGACCGAACATCAGATTTCATGAAGCAAATATATAATCTAATGGAAAAATTGTACTATGGGTACAAAGGTGATGAGAGCTCAAGTTCTCCGATTGATCAAAATTTACAAGATACACAAGAGACAACTACTCTAGCAATCTCTTCATTTTACGACCACTCCCTTAGTTGTGATAACTCAAATACTATGTCTGAAGTTGATGAGTATTTAATAGAAAATGTTGACGTCTACTCTGACAAAGTAGACGTCTTGGTATGGTGGAGATGTAACTCACTTAAGTATCCAATTTTGAGTCAAATAGCAAGAGATGTGTTGACTATTCCAATCTCTACTGTGGCTTCTGAATCAGCATTTAGTTGTGGTGGACGTATCATCGATTCATCACGGACTCTCTTATTACCCACGAAAATTGAAGCAATTATTTGCACTCAAAGTTGGATTCGTACAACTTTTCTTACTAATCCAGATGTGATAGATGATTATGAAACTATTGACGAAGGTATGTCTATTCATTTTTTTACGTCATATCCTTAATAGTAGTTGACTTTTTCTTATATTGTTTTTATTTTGTAGCACTTGCAGCAAATATTCGTCAATCTCAAAATGGAGAAGTACAAGAAAATATGCCAACAATTATTAAATAATGAAGGTCAATGGTAAACCAATTATTCTACTTATCAAATATCATCTAGCTTGTATATGATGAATGTAAATAAAAAATTTGTATTATTTGATTTTGCAGAAAAGATGAGATTGAGAAGGGTAAGATATGATGGACAATGAAAGACAAATCGAATTGAAGAGTTACTTTGTTGGATGTTTTTATTTTAATGAATATTTTTCTTTTGATGAATATTTTTTTTATAAATGTTTGGATGTTGATGAATGTTTTTATTTTGATGGATGTTTTTTATTTTGATGGATGTTTTTTATTTTGATGGATATTTTCATTTTGATAGATGTTTTTATGGATATTTTTTATAGATGTTTTTATTTTGAAAGAATTTTTTAATATGACCAAAAACCCGACCTGACCCAACCCAGGGTTGTCTCAGAGATTGCAGGTTTCAGGTTGGTCTTTGATTTTGAGTTTGGGACCAAAGCCCAAATGAATCGGTGCTGGTCGATTAAAAACCCCCAAACCAACTCATGTCCATCCATAATCGTCATGAGTATGTATAAATATATCACTGTGTGAATTGAAAAGATAACCTAATGTTTACAAGTTCTCTGTATATTTTATTCTCCCTTCCGGTCCAACTAAGAGTCACAGTTACTCCCTCCATCGGCCTCAAGTAGACGTTGACCGAGCCTTCCAAATAAAATCATTGTACCTGGTTATGGAAAAATCTTACAATATATGAAAATATAATCGTTTCTACTAGCTAGCGGCATTATTTGCAATGTAAGAACTAAGACCTTGAAAATTCTCTTCGTCCTCCTCTTGCCGAACCATCCAATGCAGAAACTTCCACACACGAGCTCCCCGAGCTTCAGCCTCGCCGGCGAACGGAATCTACAAACGAATGGTAAGAAAGAGGTAGAGTGTTCGCGGCCAACTGCTCTTCGAAAGTAAGAATCGGGTAGCCAAAGCCATTGTAGGCACGATCGGAAACAATGAAGTTTCCGGTAAGATCTACGGTGAACTCACGGCTGCTTTTGTTCCGGCGGGCGATGTCGTAGGCACGATCGAAAGCGAAAAGAGTAAATAGAAAAAATACCCAACCGAAATTTAAGATGATGCATAGTTTACGTAAATTAACAAATAAGTGTAACTTTATAGGACTTTAAAGTTGGATGCGTCAACTTTAGTACCCATTAATAGTTAAAATATTATTTGAAAAGAAAATATTATAATTGAAAGTATCGATTTATAAAATTAAAAATTTAAAAGTATTATTAAAAAAATAGTTCTAATTATAAGGAGTACATTTAAGAATGTGTTAAAATTATTCAAAAAAATAGTTAAGAATTTATTTATTAGCAGGATTAGATTAATTTGTGATTAGCAATTGCATACCGTGTCAGAAACTAGTGTAATTAATTTAATCTCGAAAAGCTATTTATTTATTTAAATCAAATTATTAATTGAGACACGTGTGGAAATTAGAGAAAGTTGCTCATCTGTTAGCCATCCTCGTAAGCACGCCAAAACCATATTCGAGCTTATATATATAAAGTTTTAAGTGAAAACAATTATATTATCTATATTTCAGACAAGGACAATTAATTCATATATAAATTAGGAGATAAATCAAATAAAAATATATTATTTTAAATAGGACTCGAATAGGAGAGACTAGAGTGAGCTCAGTTACCCTTTGCTTTTGGTCAGAATATTTTGTATTTTTTAATAAAAACATATTAAAAAAATAAAATGAGAAGCTACTATAGGTTCAGATTTTTTTTTCCACAATTTTAAATGACCTAAAGGCTAAATCCGTGAAGTTGAATAATTTTTTAAAATTAATTAATGAAATAAATATAAATTAATGTTAATAATTGCTTAGTTGATTGATTCTGTTTCCGACTGAGAAAGTGTTCAGAAGATCTTCGTGATTCAGAAAAGCTGATAAATCCAAGGAGAGAGAGAGAGTTTTGTTTCAATGGTTGGTTTTAATCCCTCGTGCTGACTTAGAGAGGAGAGAGAGAGAGGCTGAAAAAGAGGTGCTTTTTTGTCTGCTCACAGAAGGTCATTGTCTCCTTGTTTTTCACTGGCTACCCTTTCAGCTTCGTCCTCTCTCTCTCTCTCTCACTCTATCTCTCTCTAGAAGTTAAAGCTATAGCGCGCTGGGCCAAACTAATTTGGTAAAACTGAATTTATTGGAATGTTTTCAGCTTAATTCCATGGCTGAAATCTAGCGATGTTCTTGTAATTTAGACAATATTGGATATCTCACAGAGCGACTTCGACTGTTAGTTAAAGCGAACTCCTTTTTCTGCATTTCTCAACTCATTTAAGTCTTCGCTCTCTGAACAAGAAGAAGAAGAAGAAGAAGAAGAAGCCATGAATGGAGATTTGGATTCAGAAATCGATTACTCTTCTCAATATGTTGAAGTTGATCCTACCGGAAGATATGGAAGAGTAAGTCTCTCCACTTTTCACCGTCGTCTTCGTCATTTTCCGACGACGATCTTCAATTTCTTTTTTCTTTTTCTTTTTTTTGTTGGCAGTACGATGATGTTCTGGGCAAAGGCGCTTCGAAAACAGTGTAAGAACATCTCCATTTTTTTCGATTCAACAGCAACATCCCGAAAGCTGGATGTTTTTAATCCTGAATCCTTGCGAAAAATGGTATTTTTATTCGTTTGTTGCAGGTATAAAGGTTTCGACGAATACCAAGGAATCGAAGTGGCGTGGAATCAAGTAAAGCTCCATGATTTTCTCCGAAACCCAGAAGATTTAGAGCGATTATACAACGAAATCCATTTGTTGAAGACCTTAAAACACAAAAACATTATGAAATTCCATGCGTCCTGGGTCGATGCTTCGAACAGAAACATCAATTTCGTCACCGAAATGTTCACCTCCGGCACTCTCCGACAGTAAGCTGTTCATCCTCTCTCCCGCCCTCCCCCCTCTCTCGTTATCCAATCTGGGTTTTGAAATCCACCAACTTTTCTGATGTTTCCGGGATCAGATTCCGATTAAAGCACCGGAAAGTTAACGTCGGAGCAGTGAAGCAGTGGTGCAGGCAGATTCTGAGAGGCCTCGTCTACCTCCATAGCCACGATCCTCCAATTATCCACAGAGACCTTAAATGCGACAACATTTTCGTCAATGGAAATCAAGGCCAAGTCAAGATCGGCGATCTGGGTCTCGCCGGATTCTTAAGCAAATCTCACGCAGATCACTGCGTAGGTATGAAACCAATCCCAAAACCTGTAATATTCAGTTCTGTCTATTAAGGTTTCAACAATCAACAGCTATAAAACCTTCATTTCTTGCAGGAACACCAGAGTTCATGGCTCCGGAGGTTTACGAAGAAGAATATAATGAATTGGTGGACATCTACTCTTTTGGAATGTGTGTTTTGGAAATGGTCACGCTTGAATATCCCTACTCTGAATGCTCTACCCCTGCTCAGATCTACACCAAAGTTATCTCGGTAAGATTTCTCGGTCATAATCGATATAAATTTAGTTCGATATCGATGCAATCAACGGTCGTAAATGTCGCTACGATGAATTGTTTGTTTTTATACGATGATCCGAAGTTATTTGTCTTGCGGATTAGGGGGTTAAACCGAAAGCTCTGTACAAAGTGAAAGACGAGGAAGTGAGGGAATTTGTGAGGAAATGCTTAGAGACTATGCCGAATAGGCTCTCCGCCAAAGCTCTATTGAAAGACAGTTTTCTTCAAATCGACGATTACGGGTGGTTTGCGAGAGAAGCTGACGATATCGGTGATTTTGAAGAAGTTGGCCCACTTCTTAGGCAGTTTTTGCATCGAACTCAGCATAGTTTCGATTTTTCGTCTCACGGGTCTGGGAATCGTATCGCTTTTGGATTGGAAAACGATGCTATTGGATCGAGCGAGATTGATCTTTTTTCTACTCGCGAAGACGATCATGGTAGCGATGTCGATATCATGATCAAAGGAAGAAGAAGAGAAGATGATGATATCTTTTTGAGGCTCAGAATTATGGATAAAGAAGGTTTGATTCTCTCAAAAACTATGTAGGAATATAAAAAAGTAATCGTAGTTTTACATTCATAACATATAATCTTAACTTATATTTTGACGTGTTGAGTTGTAATTAGTAGACTAAATTTTATAAATTATAATTGTAATAAATTAATTTTACTTTAACTAGATTTAATCGTAATTTTAGACGTCAGAAGATACGTTGAAAGAGTATGTTAAAAAGACAAACAAAGCACTACTCAAAAGAATTTATGATAAAAATGTCTTCAATTTTTACATTTTCCGAAAGCAATTTTCGAAACGAGCCTTGAACTTTCTACAATGTTCTGATGAGAATTCGAAATCGAATATGCAGGTCGGGTTCGAAATATCTACTTCCCGTTTGATTTAGAGACTGACACTGGATTGATCATTGCAACAGAAATGGTGGTCGAGCTAGACATGACGGATCAAGATGTAACCAAAATAGCCGACATGATTGACGAAGAGATATCGAATTTGGTGCCAAATTGGAATACGAAGATAAGCGGAGACAGCAATATTACGAGTTTATGTCATAATTGTGCTTCGAATAGTGTTTCATCCGATTACATTTCATCCCACAATCCGTGCTCCAAAACCCTTCAAGTTCTTAGGTGCTCCGAAGACGGATGTGCCTCTGTTCATGGACGTTTCGAAGAAATCATGTACCAAGTCGAAGGGTCGGAGAAAGGTCCCAAAGAAAATTCGAACCAGACACCGGAAAGATCAGGTAGTTATGCCGATATTTGGGCACAAAGAGATGGATCCGAACTGAAGTTAGAAGGAGAAACCATCAACCGAGAAGAAAAACGAGAGGAGATTAACGGAGAAGACTCATTTTCGTTCAAGCAACCGGTGTCTTTTGGTTTGTCCGATGATCACGAAAATGAAATCAGACAAGAGCTTAGATGGCTCAAAGCCAAGTATCAAATGCAGCTGAGAGAGCTGAGAACCAAGTGCTCATGCTCTATTCGCAACCTCGGGGATGCGATGTTTAACGATCGGGGTCGTCTGGTTATCGAAGCCGAGGACAAAATCGAGGGTGAGGATTCGTTCAAGCTGGAGTTTAGGACATCTAAGAGTTTCTACAATGGAGCCTTGAATTCACTTCACAGAGCAATCTCTCTACCTGTTGATGCAGTTCGTGTTTGAGTCTTTGCTGGACAAAAATAATTTATTTATTAAATAAATTCGAATATTAAGCTCTAATTGGTCTTGATTTTGGACCTGAGTTTCACGCGCCTTTTGCCATCCGTGTTGAGTACGCTCATTGTTCATTTGATAAGTACAAGATTAAAAAAGATCGAACGCCGTAGGCCAAATAGAAAAAAAACCGGTAAAAACAGTAACCAATCCTGTTTCATCCGCTGCGATTGTGACACGTCATTAAGAGGTCATGGTTTGTGACGTGGCGGAATCGTAGTCGTTGAAAGGAGTGTGAATTTTTGTCACGTTACTATATATACTTCTGCATAGTTCGTCTCCTTGATCAGTGTTGTTGGAATGGGAATTGAGTCGATGAAGGCGGTTTGGCGTTGGTGATTTCCGGTGATTGGATCGCCTAATTTTTGGCGAGGTGACGTTTTGGGAGTTTTTCCTTGTGAATTCGCAGCTACGGGAGCTAAATTGTGAATTCGCTCGAGCTGCTTAGATCCGGTTGCTTTTCATCGGAGATTTTCTTAGACGGACAGTTAGGTTTCTTTTTTTAGGACGCTTGCTTGCGTTGGTTAGTTTGAAGTGATTCGATTTGCAATTACGAAATTTAGGGTTTTGCGCTGTGTTTTTAATGCATATTTTATGGAAGAGACAGTGAGATCTGGTGGCTCTTCTGGGATCGGGTCGAAGAAGAGGAACTCGTCGGGTTGTCTAATTGTTAAGAAGAAAGGGGATGGCGTGGGAGGCTCGAGTTCTGGAGTAGCGTTGAATTCCAAGAGGGAGAAGAAGAGGCGAAGCTCGTCTTTTCGTCATTCCGTATCAAGTGATGAACAAACTTTTGCTCCTCGAAGACAAGTTGGTCAAAAAAGCCTTCAGGTCTGTAATGGTTTAAATGCTTGTGAAAAAAGTAGTGGAGAGGAAGAGGAAATTGAAAGAGTGAAGAATAGTTTTGAATATAGTACGGGTGATGATGATAGCACGCCTAGAAAGAATAACAAGAGTGATATTCAAAGAAATGGAAATAGGTTAGATGTTTTCGACTTCGATGAGTATGATGGAGTTGATGGAGAAAACTTTCGGAGTCGATTTAATAATTTTGGTGCTGTGGTTGGAAAAAAAAGACTGTCTCGAAATGGCAATGAGAGGGTATTTAAAGCTGGTTCTAGCAGGACTGATAAGAGAAAAGAAAATTATAATGATCTTTCTGTTGGCTTTAATAGGGACAGTCGTGCTGGTAGGAGTAACCAAAAAGATGGAGCACATGTTCCTTCATCGTATTTGAGAGACAAATTCTTGACTTCCTCTGGTGAGCCAATCAGGTGTCAGGGAAAAAATGGAGTTTTGAAGGCTATGGTAAATAGAAAAAGAAATATGGATGTTGTTGATAGTAATGATCACCAGAAATGTGAGGAAAATGACAAGAGTTCAAATGAAGATGCTCCAAAAATAAATGCTACTGTCACTCCAACAGTTCATTCAGAAATAAAGTACTTCAAAAGACGAAGTCGGTTAACTACTAGACCAGTGAAGGATCCGAGGACATCATTTCCTACTGACAAGGGTAAAGGCAGTTGTTGGGATTCAGATGAGAGTAAAATTTCATTGAAACCGGAATCAGAGTCAGCAGCTGCTCGGAAAACTTCAAAAACGAAAAGCTGTAAAGTTGAAAAGACTCCAAGTGAAAGGATTCCTCGAAATGCAATAAAAGATGGAAAAATTAAAAGTGGAAGTGGGACTGAAAAGCAAAAACTACGTAAACAGATTAGGAGAATGCTCATCAATGCTGGATGGACTATTGATTACAGGCCTCGGAGGAACAGAGACTATCTAGATGCAGTATATGTTAATCCTTGTGGAACAGCTTATTGGTCAATTATTAAAGCTTATGATGCACTTCAAAAGCAATCCAATAGAGAGGATGATGAGATTAGACCTGGTGTTGAATGTTCTTCATTCATGCCAATAAGCAATGATGTAATAAGCCAATTGACCAGAAACACTCAGAAGAAGATTGAGAAAGAATTTAAACAGAAGCAAAGAGACTTCAAGAATAGTGCAAAGTTCAAAGGAAAAGGTGGAAAAAAATCTGCAACTTGTAAATATGATGCGGAGAGCATGTACAGCAACAAAAAGAAGCTTAGCTCATTCATCAAGCATGGAAGTAAATCGCAGAAGAATAGAGTAAATGAAAATGATGTTTCTACAGTGAACTCGAGAGGTCAGAGTTCTAGTCATAACTTGCGCGATAATGTTGAAATGTCATCTTTTGGATCTAACTCCCGCATTCTTCAAGGAAGAAAAAGAAGAAAACTGGGGTTGTTGGTTCGTAGTTCCAACAAGGGATCAAATTCAGATGATGGTTTCGTTTCTTATACTGGAAAAAGAACACTGCTTTCCTGGCTGATTGACTCTGAAAGCTTGCATTTAAGCCAAAAAGTTAGGTACATGAGCCGCAGACAAACAAGAATAATGTTAGAGGGCTGGGTTACAAGAGATGGTATTCATTGTAGCTGCTGCAGTAAAATTCTTACTCTTTCAAAGTTCGAGCTACATGCTGGCAGTAAACTTCGTCAGCCTTTGCAAAACATATTTTTGGAAAATGGGGTCTCTCTTTTGCAATGTCTGTTAGATGCATGGAATAGGCAGGAGGAATCAAAACGTCTCAGTTTCTACTCGATTAAAATTGATGGTGATGATCCAAATGATGACACATGTGGCATTTGTGGAGATGGAGGGGATTTAATTTGTTGTGATGGTTGTCCATCAACGTTTCATCTGGGCTGTTTAGACATACAGGTACTTTTTTTATTGTTACTTATAAGGAAACCATTATGTTCCGTCGAATTGGGATTCTTATTCTTTAAAGGGTAATGTATAAGTTTTTGGGTAGAACTGATATGGGTAATTTTGTAGTTTTGGGTAATACTGAAAAGTACTTTTTTATGTGTCTGGTTGCTGTTTTTACGCTTTGCTAGTGTGTGTGCATACTTCTTTTCCTTTTTTGTTGTGTGTGCTAGTGAGGCAATGGCTTTAAGTTTTAGTAAATAGCGTGATCAAGGGTGGGATGTACAATTTATTAAATAAATTATTATTAACATGATTATGATGGTCTGAATTAAAGAAAAATTCGTTTTGCTATATTTGGATGTTCACAATAGCCCTAGGTATACATAAAATAGTATATTGTTTATTGGAAATAAACCCTTTTTTGTAACTTCTCATTGCAGATTCCTTCTGGGGATTGGCATTGTCCGAATTGTACTTGCAAATTTTGTAACGGTGGAGATGATATTGAACTAGATGATTCTTCTGCTACTGGGCTTAGTTGTTGCACGATGTGTGAGAAAAAATGTACTCTATGTTTAGTGAATTATTTTGAAGTTCTTCCACCTGCCTTTATGAATACCCTGACAAACTTATTTTTGGGATTATCATTTTTGAAATTGTAGATCACATATCATGCATCCAGGATGTGGTTTCTTGTGTTCGTCTCCGTGGTTTACAGATGCCCTTTTGTGGGCAGAAATGTCGAGAGGTACAGTGGCATTTTGGTTCTTTATCAATTTTCACGGCTTTATTTTCTGTAATGACTCGTACTGTATTTGACAACTTTCTGAATGCTGAGTTGCGAGGCAAGTCCTTTGGTGGACAGAAATGCCAGAATTGTACGTTTTATTACCAATTTTAATACCTCAATTTTTATTGTGATTTGTAATTATATCTTACTTTTTTGTCAAGAGAGTTATGTTGTATGGCTAATACTATCCAGCCTGTAGTATTATCAGTCAGCTTTTATGTTTGCTGGGTAGAAATCCCTACTAGAACTTACCTTAGCATGCTATTATGGTTTTTCCTTAAAAAGCTACATACTAATCCAGATGTGTTAACCTTTTATCTTTATTCTGTTTGGATAGTGATACTGAGATGCTTCTTGTTAGGCTTGGAAATTACCTCTTCATTTTGCTGACTGTTTATTTTTAGAATATTTTAACGTTGATATATGATGGTAAAATATGTGAACTGCTTTATATGGTTTTTTCTTGCCCGAGTCCTTCAATCTTTGAGAATATTAGGGGAAGAATTGGGTGTCCTCATTGCTTTTTGAAGACTTGGTTTTATTGAAAATGCTTTTTATTTTGGAAGAGCAGCTACTCGGCATCAAGGGACAGTGATGACCAAGAAAAAGATAAAAGTTTGTTCGGAAACCACCATTTCCTAGCAAATCTTCCCTCATTCAAAGAGACCACGCACTCCGAGCTTGATAGCAAGACATCATAAAAATTTATTAAAAAACACATAAAAGTAAGAAAATATAGTGACTAAAATAAATCAAAACATTAAAAAGAAATTTCAGCATTCACTCGTTTGTATGTTAGGATCCTCGTCAAGGGGTTTATCCCTGAAATGAGTAACCACCCATTTTTCTTTCATCAGGAAGCAATTGAGAGAGATAGAAAGAGAGAAAATTAATTAAAAAAAAGACTTGATTTTTACTGATTGCCTCATTACGTAAGGCTAATACCCTTTAAATAGAATTTCTTGACATAATCCTTGATCTAATTGAATATAAAAAGACCAAATTGATCTTCTTACTTAATTAAAATAACAATTAAAGAAATAAGAAATAACAATAGATAACTAGATCTGACGAGTACTTCTCGACATAAGCATTCTAAGAACTTAGGTCCGTAACAATGTATGTCTATATATATATATAAATTTGTGCTATAAACTATCTTTCATAAAATCTAAGCAATATTGAAACTTTTTTTTGTTATTTCTATAGCTTTTTGGACATTTGCAAAAACATCTTGGCGTCAAGCATGATCTAGATGGAGGATTTTCATGGTCACTTATTCGTAGAATGGACGAAGACCGCAATACATCAATTCATGGACTTCATCAGAGTGTGGAATGCAATTCTAAGCTAGCTGTTGCATTGACTGTTATGGATGAATGCTTTTTACCTGTTGTTGACAGGAGGAGCGGGATCAACTTAATCCATAATGTTCTGTTTAATTGTGGGTAAGGGATTCTACTATATCTGGTTCATTTATTGGGTCAATCATTATCCTACTGTTGCTACATACTTTGTTTATATTTGATTTGGTTTATCAAATTCTCCTTCCAGATCAAATTTTAATCGGCTCAACTATAGTGGCTTTTACTCTGCTATTTTGGAGAGGGGTGATGAAATTATCTCCGTCGCATCTGTCAGGTATTATGGGAATGCACAATGATGTTATAAATTTTGACAGAAAAGAGCAGAACAATGGGAAGCATAACCACATTACAGGATTAATTTTTTTGCTGATTCTTTTTTTGCAAATTTAGGTACTTGAAAATAGGATTATAGTGAAAGAGTATGTTGAGCATGTATATTTGATTATTAGTACTTTAGGACATCAATAATTTGAAGTAACCTGGAATAAGTTTCACTTTTTGTTTTGCTGCAGTAGTGGACTGCCGTGATCTTATATGTGACAAAAGAAAACTATTTTGCTAGATTGCTTAATGCCTGGATGTATTGTCACTTTCTTACTATGTGTTTATTGATATTAGGTTCCACGGGACAAAGTTAGCGGAGATGCCCTATATAGGCACTCGACATATTTATAGACGTCAAGGAATGTGCCGTCGACTTTTTTGTGCTATTGAAGCAGTAAGTTGTGTGATACATGCTTCTAAATATATAGTGATTATATTGGATTTACTTTTGTTTATTAAATGCCATTTTTATCCCTTTACAACATTAATTTGTTGTCTTTTTGTCTACTGAAGGCCCTCCGGTCATTTAAGGTTGAAAAACTAATTATTCCTGCAATTTCTGAACTCATGCACACGTGGACTGTGGTTTTTGGTTTTACGTCTCTAGAAGAGTCGCTTAAGCAGGAAATGAGGTCGTTGAACATGTTAGTGTTCCCAGGTACGGATATGTTAGAGAAGGAGCTTACAGAAAAAGAATTTGTGGATGAGAAGGTCGCTTTGAGCTCAGGTTTTAATATCATGATCCCTTTTGTCTAGAATTAATTGTGTTTATCTCTTCTTATCTGGCCTTATTACCGTTTTGTTTTTAAACATTTTTTTTAAAAACGCCTGTGATAGGTCATATTCTAAAACATGAAAACTTGTCATGGAAAAAAATCTAAATTTGTATAGTTTGTATTTTATAATGGGAACATGTACACGATATAAATCTGTTTTTTCGTTTCTCCTCAGATTTAGTTTTTTTTTGTTATTTGTTAAGTTTTTCATTCTCTTTTTCACTTTTAAGCAAATATAAAAAAAAAGAGTTTGATAACTTGAACATTATATACAATAAATAAAGTGAAAGATTAAAAAAAATATATCTTTTGAAAAAAAATTAATTAGTATAAAATTGTAAACTTTTGAATTGAAGTATTATTGGATGGATGGAATGTTCTTTAGTTGATAAAGGCTTAGCTTTAAAAATATGAATACTGCTTTTCTTCTGAAGAAGTTTTTGTATCTTATAATACTTTCAGATGGGCTTGTAGGTTTTAGCTTGTTTTTTTTTTGTTCCATAGGTGGAAAGGCTCTGGGAAGTAGGGACAATCAGGACGCAAAATTTCCTGTGCCTAGGAGAATGGAAACTGAATTATTACCCAAGAAGGATACTGGTCATGATCTCAATCTCTTGAATGGGGTAACAGATGAAATGACTGCTGTAAATTCTAGTGGTGAAAATCTGGTTGATTCTGCATTTGTAAGCAATCATGTGGATGCTCCTCAAAAGGTTGAAAGTTCAGTCTTGATTGAGGGGGCCTCAAATTTAGACTTTCATTCTGAGGATAAATTTACTGTATGTGCTTCCGAGTTGAAATTATCTCCATCTGATATGGATCATAGATCGCCTGCAATGGAGACTAAGCCAGAATCAGATTCTGCAATGGCAGATTGCAAGTCTTCCATTCTACTCCTTGATGTTTCCTTAAATGATAACTCCTTAACAAGTGATTCTTCAGAATCTTCCCGTGAGGTTAATGTTGAACAATCAATGGAAGGAAATGAAGAACCGACTGTTGGCCGAATTAACATGAAATCTCCTCCTACTGCAGATAACAATGGGCACGAGAAAAAAAATGAGCCTTCCCCTGAATATGGTAGAAAATCCACTGACAAGATCAATACTAAAGTGGAGGATCTTGAATCTACTCTGCCTACAGAAAAATTTTCTGAGGATCTTGGTGAAAATCCAGATGCTTCTGCTTTCAGTTTTATTGGGGCTCGTGAGATTCCAATTGAAATTAAATCTGTTTTTTATAATCAGACTACAACTGAGGTAGATGGCACGTGGCTTGTTTCTGCAGAAGCTGGTTCTGATACTTTGCATCCGAATGGGAAATTTCTTGCTGCATCTGGTGAAAGTTGTGGTAGTGATGAACTAGAAAGATAAAATAAAAAAAAATAGTTTTTTTGATTGCTAAGCTGAAAAAAGAATAAAAGCTACACGTCAGTTGGGGTGATCCTTGGGTTTTAGTCTCATTTTTGTTCATGTTAACTGAGTTTTGGAGGTACAAGATATAGAAGAAGTCACTTTTGATGATAAGAAACTGAAAGGAGAATTTCTGATGTATGATAATCTCAGAAGCTGGCATGAATGTTCAAACAGCTTCAAGATGTGTAAATATGAATCTCCTTGACTTTTATGGCGGTCACTTTACAATCTTCTTACACAGTTCATGCTGATCGTGGGATTTGCTCAACTGGGGATGAATTCCGAGTCCGAATCAGAATTATCAATTGAAGCATGATTTAGGCACTGGAGGGCACTTGGCAAGTTGTCTAGTTTGAGGGCAGTCTCTTGTACTCGATGCTTGTAAGTACTTGGTTTTGCCCCTCTCCTAATATTTCTGTTTTATCAATGCCATTTTTGTGTTAAATGAGCATAATATTAAGAGATTAGTAGTAATAAGCAGTCATACTAATTATTTGCTTAGATAATCGACTTCGGGATAGACTACGACTTTAAAGACAAATATAAGATCCATGATCACGTTAGTTGTGAGGGATGTGTAATCTGTGGTTTTTTTAACAATGGGTGTTGTAATCTATTGTATGACCCTCTTGATCCCGGATTTGGGGTCGATTTTGACCATTTTATGCTGAACCTGTGATCGGAGCTATAGTTTTACTGTGAAATTAGAAGAATATGACTTGGAATCCGGACTAGGCGCATAATACACCGATTCGGTGGACAAATTTTTCAGAAAACACGAAGAACATGTTGGGGGGAATTATTCGTGGTTGGTTTTGATTTTACTACTTCAAGATTAATTTTAGATCTTACCCTTTATAAAATAGACTTAAATCTGTGTTACAAATGATGGATGTAACGTTTTTTTTCAGCTGTTTCTTCGATCCAGATTGATCTATGCTATGTAACGATGCTTTCCAAGATCGTGGATTCCTAAACCAATGGATTTTTTGTTCAATTTTGTTTAAGATTTCATTATTAAACGGCAAATATTTTGGTGAAAATCGAGTGTCCAATGCCCAGGTTGAATTCAGTTCATCGTCTCAGTTTCGAGCAAGATGGTTTTCTTTCATTAAAGCGATTTTGTGGTGTTCGACCGTAGGTATTTAAAAGCGAACAACTTCTCTGGCAAAAGAAAATTTGATTTTCACAGGGCCACAAGCGGTGTTGGATTCCACTCCGCTCTTTCTAGAGTTTATTAGTTATTTCAAACTCATTTCACCTATTTTACTAAAATTCAAGTTTTTTTTTTTTTTAATTTTTACTCTAAATATTAGTAACTTTAGTACATTTAATTATTATAATATTACAGTTTATGACTTGCACCTCTCCATAGCTCGGGTTGGAGAGGTGAAGAGAGTCACGAAGAAAACCAATGTGTCCGTGAAGATAAATTGGATGGTTCTGGAGTTTCGGATTCTAGTACTGGGATCCTTTTTCATAAATTAAGGGAACTTTCCAGCTATCGAAGAAATGTCTGAGACATGAACACACCCCTCGAATTCTATTAGACCTTGCTAAGTTGCTAATTATGCGTACAAATTCGATCTCTACATTTCAAAAGGTGTCCTTTCCCGACCATGATAAGGAAATCACTTGGCTTTGCATGTACCGGAGTTGATAAGGTATTAACTTGCTGGTTTTTCATGTACTTTAAAGAGCTGGTTTAGGTTTGGTGAATCCAAGTTTTCATGGACAGACCGATTGTTTAAGACTAAGCTTGCAAAAGCTATGTTGTAAAGTGCACAGTTCATCTTTTCTTTGGCTTTGTTTGTGACGTCGTATTTTAAAATTGAAATATTTCATATTTAGATATCTGTTTCTGGTTTTTTTAATTCTCTACTTAAAAGTTCTTGATTACCAATTCCCCATGAACATGGCTAGATCTTCCAATTAAATTACAGAAATGCTAGCTTTTAGAAAATTACAAGTAACATTTGCTCAAATAATCATGGGAATTACCCGGATAATTTTAAAAAAATTATCCACTCCAAATTAATTTTAAAAAAATAGTGGGATAATCTACTAGTCAAACTTGCAAAACCCTCTATAGAAATTGATCAGCTTCATTCAAATCTTTTAGTATTTCAGACTTCACCTCTTCTGGCAATTTAGCAGAAGGACCTGCCTTTGAGTAGAACGCGGCCAATGTTCTTATCGCCTTCTCTATTTCCTCGTAAGATTCCTGCATAATCCTCGTAATTTAAGATCAAAATATGATATTATAAAGTTTGGAGTGGATATATTTGATTTCTACCTCTTTGACAACCACCTCTTGCCCTCTCCATTTACTCAAATAATCACGAATCGACTCTGTCGCCCCATCTGCAGTTCTTCTAAATTTCGCATTGTCTGCAGGGTCTTCGTAAGTAATCCTTTGGCAATACTTTTCCGGATTTTGTTTTTTCATTGGGATCAAAAATTGTTTCGATGGCCCCAAAAACTCTGGTTTCGTCTTCTTCACGACGACCATTTGATTTATCTTCTGCCAATGCTTGTGATCGGATGAAATGTAGAGAAACTAAATAAACACAGCTGAACCAAACATGCCTCCGCGATGAAACTAGACTAGGTGGCAGAGCAATATGTGATAGTGATTGAAGTTTATCTGCGTAAGAATGATGACCAAGATGAATGAACATAATACACATGAACACAATAGGCAATTATACATATCCAATCTATAGAACTTGTTCAGAACTAAGAATAGTTACTCTTTGCTTAAACTAAGAAATTTACAGACATCAACAAGCCAAAATTGACATAAGATGCGACAAATCTGCCAGTGAACTTACTTGAGTTTCGTAAGAGATGGTTTGATAGACAATAGTGAATGGGATGAAACAAGGAACTCACTTTCGTTGTTCATATTTTTGGCAGTTGTTGGATTGGTTCTGGGATAGATTTTCGCTTGAAGAAAGGCACCCATATTTGCTATTCGACTAACTCTCTATATCTGATTCATTCTATATTTGAAGCTGGAATCTACTGCCGAACTGATGGATAAATGAAAAACACTCAATCAGTTGTTACTTTCTACATCAACAAGATGAATCAGTGCTAATTGATACGATTTGGAAAAAATCATGAGACGAACAAGAAATGTGTAGTGTTTTCATGGCCTTCTCCTTCCCTTCCTAACATTCCGTTCTTCTCTCCACCCTCACTGCTATGTTTGAGTTTCGGGATAAACAACAATGCACCAAACAATCATGCTACATTTTTGAAATCATAACAGCTTCGACCCATCGAAGAGAATGGAAGTAGACCCGATTCTTTTTCATGTTCATTTTAAGTTGATTATTGAGAAAATCGGACGACGAACAACCTTTTGCAGATAACATTACACCTAGAGTTCCTATCTCAGCCACTAGGAGTAAGAAAGAGAGAGAGAGAGAGAGAGAGAGAGAGAGAGAGGAAACAAGAACCCGTGAAAAGCTTAAAGAAACTCAAACCAAACAATCTGCCACTGAAATGAGAGAACAATGCAGAAGAAATTATAAGAAGCTCTCACAAATTCCCATGGTTTGCCTTAGTCGCCATTGCCGAGACGTCGTTACTATCTCAGTTATTGGTTCAGCTTCATCGTCTCACCCATCCAGAAAAAAAAATATAATTATTATTTTTCCTAGAAAGGGTACTATAGTAATTACTCAAAATTTTCGATCCAACGGCTGTTGCAATGCGATGGATTATAATTGCTCGAGCTAGGGTTTCAGTTTATAGCTCTTTTCCACCATTGCTTTAGTCGGGACGCAGAGGCCGACACTCAAACGTGAGAGCGGAGCGGAGGAAGAAGAAGAGAACCTGATATCATGGTGAGTTTACTTGTTTTCCTGCTATTTTCCCGTTTCTGTTTTTATTCATTGCGATTTTTTTGTTTATCGCAATTTGTTTTTTTGTCTCAGTCTCTGGTGGCAAACGAAGACTTTCAGCACATTCTTCGTGTGCTCAACACGAATGTCGATGGAAAGCAGAAGATAATGTTTGCTCTCACCTCCATCAAAGGTATCGGCCGCCGTTTGGCCAACATCGTCTGCAAGAAAGCTGATGTCGATATGAACAAAAGGTTACTTCATCATTCTTTTGTGTCCTGAATATTAGTTCGTATTTTGGATTTCAGTTTTATGTATTTGGTCTTCTTTGTTTAATCCGATCTGGTTACCAATTTTATGTGATGTGCCGTTTGGAAGGTTGCTGTGGGATATCAATTTTAGGTTGTGCTATCAGTTCTTTGTCCTGTCGCTATTTGATTCTTTGAATTTTTTAAACTGGGTGTTTTAATATTTATTTTATATTCTACCTGATCTAGTTAAATGTTTTTCAATCGTAGTGCATATTTATTGCTGATTGGCCTGAATATCAGTAACCTTTTTGCCGTGATACTGTATAAATGCATGAACTGATCGAGAAATACTTCCTTTTTGGTTGGATTTTCTTCAGAAATTTCATTTGATTGTTCTGACGATAGTTGGGTATGCTGTTTTAGAGCTGGTGAACTATCTGCTGCCGAGCTTGAAAACCTGATGGTTATTGTTGCAAATCCTCGTCAATTCAAGATTCCTGATTGGTTTCTGAATAGGCAAAAGGATTACAAAGATGGCAAATATTCCCAGGTTGTCTCCAATGCTTTGGACATGAAGCTCCGTGATGATCTTGAGCGGCTGAAGAAGATCAGGTAATGCTTTCTGACATTGTTCGAAATGATTGCATTATTTTTTTAATCTCCACTTCTATACATTTAAAGTTGTATTGTTCTTAATGCTGCATATAAGTTCTACTTTTGACATGAGAACAATTATATGGAGAAGAATTGATAGTGTTCATCTGTGGTCAATCTGATCCTGAATTTTCAGGAACCACCGAGGTTTGAGACATTATTGGGGTCTTCGAGTGCGCGGGCAGCACACCAAGACAACTGGCCGCAGGGGCAAGACCGTCGGAGTCTCTAAAAAGCGATAAAACTTAAAAAGCGCTAAAACTACAATTCCGTCCTTGTTGGATTGGAGGATCAATTATATCAAGTTTTGTTTTGGATTACATCAGGTCACTAAAATCTACTTTCTGCCATTTCAATCTGGTGTTATCCATGCTAACCCCAGTTTAAAAGAGGCTCTGTTTTAGCTTTTACGTGGACTTTTGAGTCATTGATGGACATAGATTTTGTGATTTGCGTTTTGTGTTTTTCCAGGTTTGGTCCTGATTACCTTTCCAATGAAATTGTGGACAATCTTAATCTTGCTGCCGTCAACCATCTGTCTTAGTTTTGGTCTTGATTTGGTCATCTAATAATTCTCCGTACATGGTGTTGGTTTTCTTTCTTTTCATCGGCAATTCTCCGTACATAATGCAATTCATATTATCGTGTTCTTTGCTGCATACTACCTATCTCGGCATATTTACTTACGATACTTAATTAACACTAAGTAATTTATAAAAGCATCATCAATAAAAAAATTCTAATCACTTTGTAAAAAAAAATTATGTAAAATCAGTTTTGGGTAGTCGGGCGTTCGAAGGGAGTCAGTCCGTCTGTATCGAACGTTCGATACAGAAGGTTATTACATTTGTATCGGACGGTCGTAGAATGGTGAGTGCGTTCGTATCGCCTTAATTAAGGTGATTGAAGAGTTCAAAATTAATTTCAAAAAAAGGCTAAAATAGATTTTAAACCAAATAATAATCACATTTTAATTTAGTATTTATTGTGATTTATTGATTGAATTTCTAATATTGCATTTAATTAAAGTAAATCAAGGTGTACAGACAGAATTAGTTAAAAAAGGCAAAGTGATTAACCATAATTAGAGAAATTAATTAACGGTAGTGGAGAAAACATGGAAGAAATAAGATTAAACGTACTGTACGTGGACGTAAAGCAGGCTACGTCCAGAAAACGCCATAAATTGGTCATGGTGAGCTAGAGCCAGATTTTTCTATATATAGAGGTCGTCGCCTTCCTCTGCTTCTGATATCGAGTCTCTGAACCACCTAGAGTCAAGGTGATGTTCGGAAACGCCAATGTTGTTGATTCTGATTGTTATTTTTTAGGGGCTTCGGAAATGGAGCTCTAATTCCATCTGAATGTAATAGTTTCAAACTTCTGATGTCGCAGGTAATTTATCGTTGATTCACTCCATGGCAGTCGAAAGGTTCGGAATCGCCAAAGACGTAACCGAAGTAAGTGTGTTTCTCTGTCTCAGTTCGTATGGTTTTGTGATTCTCATGTCTAGTGTCTGCGATTCTGATCTGAAGTGTTCTTTAACTGGTTGTACGATAGCTGATTGGGAACACCCCTTTGGTATATCTGAATAATGTCATCGAAGGTTGTGTTGCTCGTATTGCTGCGAAATTGGAACTTATGGAGCCATGCTCCAGTGTCAAAGACAGGTATAATATATTAACAAGAGTTATGAGTGTGTTTTGATTCAATAGTCCTTTTGAAGTTCTGATTCGGCTTCACTGATTTGCAGGATTGGGTATAGCATGATTACTGATGCCGAGGCCAGGGGAGTCATTACTCCAGGCCAGGTTAGTTCTTCGATCGATAAACAATAGGTTTTAAACTTAGTATTTCAATCAACACAAACTTGATGATTGTTGTTAACTGTAATTATTCAGTGTCAATTGATTCAAATAACCAGGAGATTTTGAATTCAAACATTTTGCTCATCAATATATCTCGAGCTAAAATTGTTTTCCAAACTTGCTGAAGAGTGTCCTCGTCGAACCAACTAGTGGGAACACGGGTATCGGTCTAGCCTTTATGGCTGCTGCAAAAGGATATAGGCTTATCATTACGATGCCGGCTTCTATGAGTCTGGAAAGAAGGACAATCCTGCTAGGATTTGGAGCAGAGTTAGTTCTCACAGACCCTTCAAAGGGCATGAAAGGGGCTGTTCAAAAGGCTGAGGAACTAGTGGCTAAGACCCCCAATGCATATATGCTTCAGCAATTTGAAAATCCTGCAAACCCCAAGGTAAACTTATCGATCAGCAATTGACAGAGCAAGATGTTTCTTTCGTATACTCAAAATAATTACGAAAAACCTTCCATTCATCCTATTTTGTATGATTTCAGATGTGATGTATCGAATAAGATTTCATTTTGAAAAAATGTAGGTACACTACGAAACTACTGGACCGGAGATATGGAAAGGTACTGAAGGGAAAATTGATGCTTTTATCTCGGGGATAGGTACAGGTGGCACTATAACAGGGGCCGGCAAGTATCTTAAAGAGCAAAACAATGACATAAGAGTAAGCTTAAACTCTTAGCATACTTCTTCATCGAAACCAATTTAGATAAGCTTTAGATGTGGATTGTTCTAATTGAATTTCATTAATTTATTGTTGATTTTTTTCCATTTTCTGATAGCTTTATGGAGTGGAACCGGTTGAGAGTCCCGTTCTGTCTGGAGGCAAGCCTGGTGAGTTAGTTATATGCGTTACTCTACTATAGTTTGAGGCTCACTCAATAATCTCATAGTTAGCTCTATACTCTGGCATATCCTCTGGTTTTTTCCTTTTTTTGTTTCCTCCTTAATTTATATATAAACACTTGTTTGAATATGAAGGTCCTCATAAGATCCAAGGAATAGGTGCTGGTTTTGTGCCGGGTGTTTTGGACGTCGGTATCATCGACGAAGTTGTTCAGGCAAGGCTCTTTCTTTTTAACCAAGGTCAACCTTGAAAACTGATGAACAGTAACTAATCTGCTGAAATTCTGCCTTCAACCACCATATTGGTTTTTAATACTTGTCCACCATGCTGTCTTTTGAAAAACATGACTTTTTTTGCTTTGTCCAAACAAGAAATCATAGAAATAATCTGTATTGTTTTATCTTGACGATAAATTGCAACTTGGTTTATATCATGTTAAGGTTTCGAGTGAGGAAGCCATTGCCACTGCAAAGCTTCTTGCAGTGAAAGAAGGTTTATTGGTGAGACCTCTCAACCATCTGAAAAATGCAAATGCAACCTATTTATATTTATAGAAAGAAGGTTTATATTTATAATTAAATCTCCTTTTCAGGTGGGAATATCATCCGGAGCCGCAGCTGCAGCTGCAATTCAAATTGCAAAGAGACCCGAAAATGCTGGAAAACTCATCGTCGTAAGTTTGCTCATTTCGTGTTATAATTTATCTGTGCCGAATATAATACAAGATCATATGTTATAGATTGATGGAAAAAGGGATAATATTTCTAAGCTATAGTTTCATCGTGGTTCCTTCATCTAAACTATTTGAGTATGTAACTGCAATGCAGGTTATATTCCCGAGCTTTGGGGAGCGATATTTATCGTCGATTTTGTTCGATTCAGTGAGAAAAGAAGCTGAAAATTTGAGTTTTGAAGTTTAAGCCAACAATCTACTCCCAGATTTTCTTGATTTTCTTCACGCTGTGTGTTCTATGGTTACTGGTGTAAAAGTTTATATTATATGAAATAAATATTCTAAATTGTGTCACACTTCAACATGCGATGATATTATTAGGCTAGATGTCAACAATTAGATTTTGTCCCCATCGCTTAGTTTCGAGAAATTTGAGACATTAGACTTTTGATATCAATTAACCGATTATTCTAAATTGTTATTATTTCGTGAGTTTGTTAAAAGTCAATGTGTATTTATTTTTATAATGGTCTTTGTTGCAGTCATGATATAGTTCAATATATAATTGATAATTTTAAAATTAAAAGTATATTTACCGTGATATTTAATATTTATTAACCAATTCAAGGTGAAAGTGTGGTGGTGCCGTGGATCTTCTTACATTTTCTTTTGATATTTACATTATTTTGGTGGTTTAAATGATGTTGCCGGGCGATTGATGGGATAAAAAAATTAAAGAAAACTGTGAAATATTATAAAATAGGTTAAAAACCATGAATTTTGAAAAAAAAAAGTGAAATAAATCTTGGAGGAGGGTAACATGCAGCACCCACCATGTGGGAGGAAGGAGTTTACCGTCGTTCTCTTTTCGGGGAAGCAATTTGCTGTGATTTTGACGCCATTGATGACAGCTAGAAAAAGCCTTGGATGAAGGAGGAAGCTAGAAACAGATTATCGATTCCAAAAACTGATTATGGTTCTTGTTTTGGCCAAAAGAAGCTAGAACTCCAACGTCCAATCGCCACACAGAGGAGAGAAAAGCGAGGGGAGGCTTCGAATCGCGCTTTCGATCTGTCGTTAAGGGTTCTATCAAGAGAAGGCAGAAGCTTGCTTTCCATCCATCAATGGCGGCGGCCAAATTATTGTTCATTTTATTTGTCAAAGTTCTCGTTTTCATTGTTCAATTTATTTGTAAAAGTTCTCGTTTTCATTGTTCAATTCTATAAACAAAACATAATTAAGAAAACCAATCACAACTAATGTTGGAAATGGTGCAAATTTCATGCGTAAATTATGGAATCGTATCTTTCTCTCACTTTAGTAGTTAAAACACTGTTGTCGTTGGATCCTCTTTTTGTCGCACACGTCTCTGTAATTATCCATTAATTTAATGTAATCCTTGTTTGTTTCTGTTAATTGATTCATAAATAATTGGCAAGTGAGCTGGAACGAGAGACACTGTAGTGTTTACGATCACCACGCTTGGAGTGTTCATCTTCTGAGAACAGACCCAGATGGACTTTCGAATTAATAAACAATCAACGTGTGATATTTAAAGTAGATTATTTTCGTTCAAAGAAATAATTATTATTTTCATAGAGAGAAAAATTGCATTATTTGTATGCTACGATTACAAAGAAAGAGTAGACTGCTTTCTGGTCAAAATGGTTTTGCTATATCAACGACTTCCCGGCTCCGGCGATGGTCGACGGAAACAGACTCAGACGGCAGGGCCAAATGACTGACGAGTATGTCTGAGAAGGCTCTGGTGATAAACTCGTGGGTTGATCTAGGATTGATCTGAAGATAACAGAGGAGAAGATCGTGCAAGTATGACCAGTCGACTCCGACGTCGAACACTTTGCGGGAATCGATCATTTCTTGCATGGAGCTCCGGAAGTCAGCGTACGGGTCATCGGAGAACTTCGTGAGTTTAACGCTCCGGGAGAGGGAGAGGCGGTGGCCGGAGGGTGACGGGAGGCGCGGGTGGTGGAGAATGGAGTTGGAGGGGCCGGGGGAGGAGAAGAAGAAGCGGGGGTGGGAGAGAAGAGAGGAGAAGTCGGGGAGAGCAGAGTCGGCGGAGGAGAGGGCGTCTTCGGAAGTGAAGGCGGCGGAAGAAGAGGAGGAGGAGGAGGAGAGGGGGTTGTAGGGGAAGGGGTCCCGGCAGAAGGGTGGCTCTTCAATGGAGGGCAAGCATTTGAGTTTGCAGAGCCAGAGATGAAAATTTCTCCACAGCAACTTGGACATTCTCTCTCTACTTTCTAGAGAGAGAGGGGGTGGCAGAAGGGTTTGGGAAAGAGGCTGGGACTAGAGAGAAGACAAGAAATGAAGAAATAGGATTTGGAGTATATTTTATTGGGTGGGTTGGTTGGATGAGAGAAAAAGAAGAGCATTCTGGTTGGGGTAGAGACAGTAGTAGAAAGGGAAAAGGCGCAAAGGGTGATCGTGGAGCACCAACTCTAGCCTGAAATGGCAGACAGTCCACCACATTTGACAGCGTATTGCATGAACCCAAACTTATCCATTAACACTCACAATTGACCACTTTGATTTATAATCTGTGAAATAATAATTTAGCTTGAGTTAGATTGAGCCGGTTTTTCAATTTTCAAAACCCACTTTGATTGCAAATCAAAACAGCGTGTAAAATTGAACCAAACCTAAACCGACTTCATTTCTTATGAATTGAAACTCGTGGGTTAGTAGGATCATTTGAAAGAAGGTGACAACATGTGAGCCTATGCCGGATCATAACCAGGTAACTAGGTCCCTTTAGCTAATCGCCCGCCATAAAAGTCGGGTTGAGGAAGATCTAATTAGAGTGCAACCTTTGTTTTTAATGGTCCTACTGCTTGTTCATTTGATTTTCTTTATTTCCTCATCTTCTACTTCTTTTTGTCCTTCCACAAGCCTCTTCCTAACCCAAGAAATAACAAAGATTAGGACTATAGACGCAAGGAAACAGGAGATGGGTGGGAGAAGATGATCAGACAAATGACAAAATAGAGAGAATCAATTTGAGAAAGAAGCAACGAGCCAACACAAATTAGATGGACAATACAAATAAAAAAACAAGAATTTGAAAAGACACAAAAAAAGGTGGCCGGTCATATGAACAAAGTTTTCCATGAATTAATGAATAAAACTCGCAGCAAAATATGGCACAGATGCCTCTATTACCAATAGTGATATGGAATTGAAAAGAAATACAACAGCCTGTCCAGTAATTCTACTTTTCTGTTTAATTCATCAGGGTCATGGAAAGAATGACATTTTCAACGGTTCGTAAGTTTCGCTATTTTTACAATCTAATCATCATACAACAAAATGAAGAGTAAGAAAATACAAAATCGAAGAACAATAAGTGTATGTATGAGGAGTTTGATCATACTGTTTGCTCTGCTACAACAAGATGCGGATAACTGCAAGACCGACAGCAGATATGGAGACAAGTGTACCAATACAGTACTTAATCACGTCGTACTTTGCAGCCTCTAGTTGTGCTCTCAACTCATGAATTTCCTAGGATTAGAAAATTGATGCAATTTAATTTCTATTTGTATCGATCATTAAGACTTCTGCCAAAAATTATGAAGTTTACCCTATCGAGTTTGTTGGTGAGATTGTTTGTTTCCGCATTCTGATTTGCAAGCTCGTCACGTATTCGACTGCAAACAAGTGAAACAGATTTGATTGAATAAAAAGAAATATATCACAGGTTTCAACATGTATGACTTTATGTAGATTAGTATGTTTTAGATTTTTCTCACCCTCTTTCTAGATTTAAATCCAAACGTTGTCCAGCTGTGACCTTGTCAATCTCATACCTGTTGTCCAAAAACATTCTCTTAGTTCAAATTAACAAGGTATATTGAAATGAAAAAAAAGGTTGCAAAAATGAGAATTTTATGGATATCAGACTTGCCTCAATTCACTTCGCATCTTTTCGATATCACTCCTAAGCTTTTCAGTCTCGCGTTGCAACATTGAAAAATGATGTTCCTACATTCAAACTTCTTTTTCAAAAACCTTGCTACAATAGAATTTAAGATCATCCGCCGTTCCAGAAAATTTATTGAGTAACTAATTTAAATAATATTAAATCATTCTAAAAAATCCTCATCAATAAACTCATAACATACAGCACTATAAATTAGTTTAGAAATAGATTTTTCAAATAAAAGAATAATCAAGGAAAAGTAATTTGACTTATATGGAAACATGCCAAACATAATCATATTAATATGAAGAAAAATAAAACTTCATAAAAATGCCAATGAAAAAATTGTCCTGCAAGAATCCCGTGATTCCAAACTTTTGTTTTTCAAAAATCATTATGCTCATAACATCTCCAGTCTTATCCTGATCCCCAACCCGAAAAGATCGAATCATTTGTCTAACAACTACTATTCTCATATTAATACAATTTTGCCTATAAACCCCGACTAAAAAGAAGTAATCTTCAATTCTGGGGAAAACTAAAAGATTATTAGACTCCAAATTTGGGTTCGATGTGCGAGAAATACAACCCACAGGCCAGAACCCATGTTTATACTCAATAAATCTTCAATGCAAATCCTTCTAAATTGGCTAAAGTTTAACCAGTCAATATAATTTACAGAACAACTACCGTAGAAATTGGGATGGTTGACCAAGAAATTTACAATATTAATTAAATTCCAATTTCACCGTGAGCAGTAGTCAGTACCTGCGAACTTTTTACTTCTGATTTAAACTTGGAAAGATTTGATTCTTGCATCATCTCCGACTGCAAATTCAATGGATAAATAAAAAGGGTTACGATATAGAATCCAAATTTCATAGTAACATCATCAACCACAGGTGGTAAAAGTAAATATACTGGTATTATACCTTCTGCATTTCGGTCCTAGACACAAAAGAATGAGCCACATTTTCCAAACTGTCGTTTAGAACTTCTGTGATCGCAGATGTTATTGCCTCAGCTTGTTTAGACGGAACACCTTTTGCTTCTAATCCCCTTACCTTGACGTATATCCAAAGAAATTTAACATGAAAATAAATGTTAATAATGAAGAAGATCATAAAGAGAGAGAACTATTCGTAATTAATGATAGTCCATAAAAATTAAGAAGAAAATCTACAACAGCTGGTCTTCAATTGTTTAACTTTTCAACACATAATCAAAGAATTTTTTTCGAAATACAGATTAATCTTTCCTATTGTATTAGCCAAGAATTAGTTTTCGAAAGCAGTTTAAATTACATGATTTCCGACGTTCATATTATGAATACAATAACGAAAGTTCTCGCAATCAAAGAGCAAACAAATAATAGTAAATAAGAGCGATTACCAAAGCTAACGTATCAACAAGAAATGCGCGCTTGCCATTAGACGCAACGAGCTCGGAAATTTCCCTACGATGAAACCCGCTGCCGAGAGAAGGCTTTGCGGGAAAATTTCTGGAATTGTTAATCCCTAATTGAACAAGACGCTTACAAACAGCCATCGATTTCCCCAGGAAAGGCAAAACGGAAATGGAAGGAGAAATTGAAGAAATGGCTGTAAAGTTTCAGAAATAGGGGCGAAATTCGTCGGTTCTCCGAATAGTACTTGAGAATTGAAAGATTTAATGGCGGGCGAGGGCAAGCGGAGAATCCGTCTCCAAAAAGCAGCGAGGAATTGGGAAAGTCGCAGCCTTGAAACTTAATATGCAAGTTTATTAATCGCTTCTTATATGCTATTCTCGGATCATATCATAATTAACTAATTATTAATCAATAATTAAACTAATATTATTGTTCTTAATATATTTAATCTTTCGTTAGTTCTTTCCGCCCGTGGCCGTGCCAGAAACTTGAACCACGGAGAATTCGCATAAAATCACAATTTCGATCATATTAATTCGCATTATACATCGTTTATATCAATTAATGAACGTGTAACGGAAATACCATCGTATAAAACGCTACCCTTGAACATTATCTAGTCACGTTATGTAGCTTTCCTTGAGATTGAATCATGTGAGATTATTTTATTTGTAGTCGGTGGACTATGGTATCATACATAAGAGTGTTGATCAATTGTATTATTATCATATATTAAAAAAATTTAATATTATGTAGTAGGTTTCTGCAGCACTAATCATGGTTGTTGCTTCCATTAAGGACTTAAAAACTACTAATCATCTTTGCAATTTGATGTTAATTAATTAAAAATTGCAAGAAAGCAAATCATTATTATTAAAATATAAGAGTTCTAATCAAATAAAAAAACTATAGGACACACATCATCATTTCCATTTCCAATTTTAAAATAAAGTTTCTTTTGTGCTCGAATAAAAAAATAAGCAACAAATTAAATAATTATTTAGTCATAATAAATAAATTAAATAACTATTTAAATTTGAATTCATTAATTGTAATTTAAATCTAATATTACTCTTATCTTATTCATTTGTATGAAATCAAGTCGACTACAAATAAGAATTGTTTCATTCAATTATTCGATGAAATAGAGACTGAATTGGAGAAAGATTCATGATTGGAAGGTCTATTAATATATGTTACCAAAAATGGCAGGTTAAGATCCAATTTAACTCTTACAATGTCTAAAGAAATCAAATTTAACTTTTTTCAATGATTCAATCACCATCCATGTCCACGAAAATCGGTCGAAGTCATGGAAATATGTTACCTTTCACAATTGCAGATGCCGATCGATGCAATGTTACGAGTCACCATTCTCGTTTAAAAACTTGAGGTTGCAAGGCCATTGTATTTGTATCTGATGTCTGAGGGAGAGTAAGCGCATTTATATTAGACATCTAAAAAATTTATAATTGATTTTTTTAAATCTAAGGCTCGAGCTATTTACTTAAAATATGAGCTTAAATTTTGTTTTAATTTTTTTTAATCAAATCGATTTTGACGGAGAAAAAAACAAATTTCTGTACATATTTGTCTTAGAAAGCAAGAGTATTTGTTATCAAAAGGCGAAATTTCTCGTCTTCAGGGACTTCACACCCCGTCTCGACAGTTAGTAGAAAAATAAGTCAGACTGACTTAGATACTAGAGATGAGAGGTCTTTAATTGCGTTCATCGAACAACTCCATGCAACAACTCCGGAAGAAAACAAGGGTATTGTGTCCCCCCTAGAGAGCACTGTTTATTATAAAAAATATATCTAGAAAAAAAATACAGATTACTAAAAAAGCAGAAAATTCAAGAACTCGTCTAAGATTAACAAACTAAATTTGGAAGTTGAGCTGAAAATTTAGTAATCGAACTCAAACTTTCCAGGCTTTTCGTTCAACTCCATCTCCTCTTTCAACTTCATTTCTTCGTATCTGCATTCGTAACTGCAGAAACCCATTTCACCTCTGCAGATAAAGATGACGACATCAATGGAGTTCTTTCATTTGCGGAATTAAGATTTGGAGATTTTATTTACCTGTACATGAATATGTCTGTTCCTGGACCCAGATTTTTCTTGCAACTGAAACAGAAGCTCAAGAAATTTTCAGAGGGGAAGTCGGAGAATTTTTCCGGCAAATTATTTTCATTCCGGTGATGTGAGAATGTCCCACAGCAGTTCTCGATTATGCAATCTTCGTATATATGGATGGTTCTGGGAATAGGTCCATGAGAAATCACGCAAGTGTAATCTTCAGAAAGCTCCATTTCAGACGCAGAAAGAAACCCAGGAGGAATCCGAGAGGAATTCGGAGTTTCCGATCCCGAACTCGAAGCTACGGACTCAGATTTCGCCGGAGAGACAGAACCCAGATGGTTTTTTCCGGTCAGGGCGACGGTGCCGCTTGGAAAACTTAGATGTTTGGCCGGGGAAGTAAATGCAGGAGGATGGATTTGAATCTTCAACTGAGATCCAAATAAAACCAATTTGTTTTCGAGCTTCGGTAAGTTTCTATCCAAGTCGTTGTCGGCGAGAGAATCGACGATTCCGAGGCCGATTTTGGAGTCCAATTTATCCCAGTGGCGCTTCGTCCCCGGCGGAGGTGTTTTGGGGGTGCATGTTTCCGGCGAAAGTTGGTTCCTTGGACAAGAAAATGGTTTACTGTCGAGAATCGAAGTTGGGCTCATGACAGAATCACTTTCTAAGAACACTTTTGAAGCAAACCCAGTAAATAATTTCGGACAACTGAAGAACGTCGCAGTGGGTTTCCGGTAATTTTCCGACGGAGACGGCAGAGTTCCGTTTTCAGCCATCGGAGCTTCCTCGACGGAGTTCTGGATCGCCACCAACTCAGTACAAAATCAAAACACTGCAAAAAAAACCCAGATCATCAAATCAACCCAGAACATTACTCTTCTAAAAAGCAAAAGAACTTGATACTCACCGGAAAGTGATTCCGGCCGACCAGCTCAGTTGATCAGAAAACAGAACCGTTCGGAAAGAGGGGTTTTTTTCAGAAACGAAAGAAAATGGATAAAAAGCTCAGAGATGTTTTCCCAAAGTGAGCTTTACTTTACTCCTCTTATCGGACCCAGATAGCAGAACCAGCGGCTTAAATCCGCCATGGAAACGCAAAAGCAGAGCTCACGGGTCAATTCAAAAGGGACCAGACGAACAGAAAAAAAGAAAAGAAAGTTAGCATTTTTCTCTCTTTAAACATCCTTTCGAAATGCTTTACTCGAGCCTTTCAGTGAAGAGTAGAGCCAAAACCAGAGAATCCGTGGAAATGAAATCTCTCTCCTGCCAAAAAAGAAAAATGGAGAAGAAAGCAAATCAGAGAGAAACAAGCGTTCAAGGAGTGGGTAATTGGGTGAACAGTGTTTCAATCTCGGGTTTCGATGGAGTGGGATCAATCAAACCACGGAGCAGTTGCAGAGAGAAGAGGAGAGAGAGAGCGTGGGTGTAGAGAGAGAAAGAGTAGTGAGTGAATTTAACGACCCGGGGAATCAGCGACTGGTTTGGAATAAACTTCTCACCATACCCTAATTTTGGATTTTTTATTAATTTTTTACAGGTTATTTATTTCAATTATCACCCTTGGATCTAGGGATGAATATAAAAATAAATAAATCTTTATTTATTTCCTGAATTCTCGTCGTTTGTTGTTAATGTTAACCTTGACCAAAAAAAGGTCGTGTTATTGTCACGCTATCTTTTCGTGAAAGTCTCCAAACTCTTATTTTCCTTACGAAGTTAGTCAAAAGAGATGATCATGTAACTAGAAGTGTTTTTTTCACGGAAACCCTAATTTTTTTTAATTTCATATAATTATTACTGGCTAGATATAATATGTAAGTAAATAATAGTATTATTTTAAATAACTAATGAGAAAAATATAAAACTTTATTTTAATATTAAATTTCATATAGTGGGACCCACTTAACTCGAGTTAAAGAATCGTACAAAGTCTAATCTAGTACCCGATCCCACAATACTTTGTGTTGACACATTGTTATCAAAAGGCAAAATTCATCGCTCTCAGGGCCCTCATACTCCGGCCCGACAATTTGTGGAGAAGTAAGTCACAGTGACTCAGTAGGCTAGAGATGAGAGTCATTTTGCCTACGTCCACAAGGAGCTACCTCACATTGGAGATAACAACTCTCACACTGCGACTGCTAGGCTTCGAACCTTAGTACTTGTTACCAAATCTATCATCTCTGAACCAACTAAGCTAAGCCTGTGTCGGCTTGTGTTGACACATTTCCCTTTCATTTAGGGGGTTTAACTTAAATTTGAACATGAATTTATCTAAACAGACAAAAGGAACTGAGTTAAAAAAAAACTATCTTTACGCATCTTAGAGGGCCGAGAAACTTAAAAATTTATAAATGTTTGTCATTTGTTTCAATTTTTTTAAAATAATTTAGTTTGAAATTTTGTCAATTTTTTATTTGTTTACATAAAATGTATTCTAGTCGTAAAAAGTATATTAGAGTTGTTGTACAACAACTTGATGAGAGTGAGATATTATCTCGACCTTTAGACATTAAATGGCGTACACGTGGGTCGCGATCACCAGTGACATCTTATCACAAAGATTTTCGATCAGCTACACAAGAAAAGGTATTTCACAATGTATTCGTATTGCGAGTTGTAATACCATCAAAGTGAGTTATATTTGTATCTTTTGAGGGCTTGAAAATTAGGCATATGGTCAAATATATTAGATTACTCAATTTTTGTGATGAGGAGATGAGAAAGCCTTAGCAACAAGATACATTTAATCATCTCCAACTTAGAATGATGAGTTTGGTAGAGTCTGGACGCGGTAGGTAATCAGGGGAGATGAACAGCCAACTATAAAGGCTTAGATCTAGACGTTGATCTTCCACGTCATGATGACCTGCTAGATTTGTACCAGATGCCGACTCCTTCATATACTGACATGGTAGGACCTTTCTATAGTCATATGTCGGGACTTTCTTATGGTCCAATTTTTGGGCTTTCCTGCAATCACACCTCAAGGCATCGCATGCAGGATCCATCATTGGCATTCATACTGGAGCATATGAGCTTCTTTCATACCCAGCAAATTCAAAGAACAGATGACTATCATAGTCAGTAAATAGAAATGATTGATGACTATCATACTCATTAGATAGAGAAAATTGATGGCTTATAGCTCACAGTGAATGAGATGCAGTGCACAATGAATATCGCTGGGCTTTTTCGCGTTTATCTTTTTTATGAGGGTCTCCACAACCTCCACTTGATTCCGAAGATATTTCACAACCTCTACCTGATTTCAGCGATTTTCAATAATACTTTATTTTTATTTTGTAATTAAGTATATTTTTAATTGATTGTAATTTTTTTTTACTTTTTAATTGATTGTACTTTTTTTTACTTTTTAATTGATTTCAATGTTTTTTATTTAATTATTTAAACATATACAAACACTACTCAAGTACAAAAAGTAACGTTACAAATATTAATTTTGAGATCTCTATCTCGGTCATGTTAGTCACCTTCTGCGAGGTTTTAGATTTGGGTCAGATTTTATCATTAGATCAGATTGGTTAGTTTGAGACCTTTGTGTGACAATGTTAAATCTCTTGAACATCTCTTCATCTACATCTGATCGACATGTGACTGAGGTGTATGCTCTCATGAGACATAATTTCTTGTTATGTCTGCTCGTACCACATCTCTCACAATACACCATTCCTGTTTTCTGAATCATGTAGGTGCTACTACATTAGGACTCATCCACATCTTTCCTTTTTTTTCTTTGGTCGATTCGATCTACGTCTGATTTTTAGAGGCATTAAAGTACTAACTCGTGCAACATTGTAGGGCCACATGTTGTTGGGTTTAAAGGTTAATTAAACCAACCACTTTGTTTTTTATGATAAATGAACAATTTGGGTAAGTTATAAGTTAAACTCAAAAGAATAATTATATGAATATGTTATGAATGTTATAGACTAAGTTTCAATTGAGATATACCCTTGACAAAGGGTATGGTATGTTTTAAAATGATGTGCTTAGTGTTGCAGCAAGTTTAGAATTCAGAAACGGCTAACTTGTGTCGACCGAACATAAGATATGTCGACCGAACATGTTCCAGAGGAAAGATTGTGTCGACCGAAGCAAGTTGTGTCGACAGAATATATTCCAGAGCCAATGTTATGTCGACCGAACATAAGATATGTCGACCGAACATGCTCCAGAACGAAGAATGTGTCGACCGAAGCAAGTTGTGTCGACAGAAGATATTCCATAGGGAACTTTATGTCGATCGAAGTATACTTGTGTCGACCGATGATCAGCACGAGAAGTCAAGCGTCAAAGTGGTTCGAGAATACATAGATGAACTTGTGTCGACCGAACCTAGCAACCGAGAACAACTTATGTCGACCGCTACAGTAGTTATGTCGACCGAACATGCAACGTTATAAAAAATAAAGACTTCAACGGCTAGTTCGATGTGTCTAACGACTAGCTCTTATGTCGACCGGTACAGAAGATATGTCGACCGAACTACAACGATGCTATAAATATGAAGCTGATTTTGGACAGAAAAAAGGATTTTTTTTGAAGCTACGAAAAAGATCAAGCCGAAATTTCTTCTGAGCAATCTCATTCTCTCAATCCTTATACCCTCACTTGTTAATTTCACTTGTGATTGAGAGAGTCGGTTTTCATAACCGCAATTCAGCAAATCTCTTGTAATTGAAAGAACCGTGAAAAAAAAGGGGTGACGCCTCTTATAAAGAAGAGTCATTGTTGTAAAGGTTTGATTGACACCCGTAAGTCAATCATAGTGAGCTCGAAGGTTCGAGACTGAAGAATCTTCAAGGAGAACCCTTGGAGCGCGGACGTAGGCAAAGGTTCGTCCGAACCGCGTTAACAAACCTGGTGTCAAACTCTCTATCCTTAATCTCTTGTCTTTTGTTTATTCCGCATTAGAGATATAATTCGAAATTGAATATATTCCACGAATTGAGTTAAACATCGAAAAATTTGGATTAACCTAATTCACCCCCCCACTTAGGTTAATCTCGATCCTACAATTGGTATCAGAGCAGGTATTTCTATTTGATTAACCTATTCTGTGATAAAATTGATCATCACTCTATGGCTTTCAACTTGAACAACACTAATTCTGAAGGTCAATCCACAACTAGGCCTCCCCTATTTGATGGAAACAATTACGTGTACTGGAAAACTAGAATGAGGATTTTTATTCAAGCAATGGATTTTAGTATTTGGAATATCATAGAAGATGGACCCTTTATTCCTATAAAAATTGAGAATGATGTTAGGGTGCCTAAAAATAGAATAGAATACAATGAGCAAGACTTAAGAAATGTAAGTCTTAATGCTAAAGCAATGAATATGTTATACTGTGCATTAACGAGTAATGAATTTAATAGAGTTCAAGGATGCGAAAATGCACGAGATATTTGGCGGTTATTAGAAGTTACACATGAAGGAACTAATCAAGTTAAAGAAAGTAAAGTTGACTTGTTAGTTCATGAATATGAGTTATTTACTATGGATTATACTGAAACGATTGCTATCATGTACACTCGCTTTACTAACTTGATCAATAGCCTTAAGGTTCTTGGTAAGGTATATACAGAGGAGGAGTGCGTGCGAAAAGTACTTCGAGTTCTTCCACCAGCTTGGCAACCTAAAATGACAGCAATTCAAGAGGCCAAGGATCTTAAAGTTCTGAAGCTTGAAGAACTCATTGGCTCGCTAATGACACATGAGCTCACTATGCCAGCTAATGAGAAGAAAGCTCAAAAGGAGAGAGATAATTTTAAGAAGAAGGACATTGCCTTCAAAGCCTCCTCAAGTAAACAAGAGATATCTGAAAGTGAGGAAGAGGATGAAGAAATCGCCCTAATGACTAGGCGGTTTAGCAAGTTTCTTCAAAGGAGAAAAATGAGAAGCAACCGACCTTTTAAGGGTGATAAAGTTGTCGGTGAGAAAGAAAATGAGATCACTTGCTATGAGTGTGGAAAAACGGGACACTACAAGTCGGAATGTCCCAAACTCAAGAAGCCATACAAGAAGAAAGCTATGAAAGCTACGCGGGATGACAGTGAAAGTTTGAGTGACTCTGAAAATGAAGAAGTAGCCAACATGTGCTTCATGGCTAAGGAAGATAAGGTATTTGATTCTTTTAGTGATTTAGAAGATGATGAAAATGATAGTGATTTACTAGAAGAATTTAATACCTTGCTAAATGACTTTGAGTTGCTGAAATCTAAATATAAGAAACTCAGAAAAGAACATAGTGAATCATTAGAAAAGCATAATATATCTACTACTTTGCTGCATGAAGAAATCAATATTTTAAAACAGAAAAACTTAGAATTAAGTAACATTGTTCTTAAGTTTACAAATGACAGTAAAAATTTGAACATGCTTTTGGGTAATCAAAGAGTTACATTTGACAAGGCAGGTCTAGGTTATAGATCAAATGTTAAAAAGAAATCTTACTCAAATTTCTTTGTGAAACCTAGTACCTGTAACAAATGTAATATAATAGGTCATCAATCTTTTTCATGTACACTGAATGTTAAGAATAAGAAAGGTAAAATAGTGCAAAAATGGGTTCCGAAAGGAACTAATGCTAACCCTGGAGGACCCAAAATGGTTTGGGTACCTAAGAAATTGTTTTGATTTTCTTTGTAGCTGGAAGATGGTCCCGTAAAAGATATTTGGTATCTCGACAGCGGTTGTTCGAGACATATGACGGGCGATCCATCTAGATTCTCCTCAATCAATCAAAAGAAAGGAAATGTATTTTGAGGGAAATCAAAAAGGAAAGATAATTGGCATTGGGAACATAGGTATCTCTACATCCCCTATTATTGAAAATGCTCTTTTAATTGATGGCTTAAAACATAATTTATTAAGTATAAGTCAATTATGTGATAAGGGATATAGAGTAATTTTTGAATCTAAAGTCTGCATGATAGAAGATAGTTCAAGCGGTAGAATTCTGTTTATTGGTTATAGAAATGAAAATGTTTACACTATTGATTTGAATGATGTTTCTTGTTTGGATGAAAAATGTTTTTCTGCAAACTCCTCTAGTGATAGTTGGTCTTGGCATAAAAAGCTAGGACACGTAAGTATGAGTACCTTAGCTAAGATTTCTAAGAAAAAATTGGTTAGGGGCCTTCTAAAGATATCCTTTGAGAATGATAGAATCTGTGATGCATGTCAAATGGGAAAACAAACAAAGTCTTCGTTTATTTCTAAGAATGTCATCTCTACCTCCAAACCTCTTCAACTTCTACATATGGATCTCTTCGGTCCTTCCAAGGTAGCTAGCCTAGGTGGTAAACATTATGCCTTCGTCATTGTAGACGATTTCTCAAGATTTACTTGGGTTTTCTTCCTTAGAACCAAGGATGAAACCTTAGATATTTTCTCCTCGTTTAGAAAGAAAATTCAAAATGAGAAAGAACTCTCAATTGTTGCTATTCGCAGCAATCATGGGGGAGAGTTCGAAAATGAGAAGTTCGAGCTTTTCTGTAGTGAATATGGAATTGATCATAACTTCTCCTGTCCTAGAACACCTCAACAAAATGGAGTTGTCGAAAGGAAGAATAGATCTTTGCAAGAATTAGCTAGAACCATGCTAAATGAACATAATCTTCCAAAATATTTTTGGAGTGAAGCTGTAGCTACAGCTTGTTATGTCTTGAATAGAGTTTCTATCCGTCCCATCTTAGAAAAGACACCATATGAGCTTTGGGCTGGTAGAACTCCCAGTGTAAAATATTTCCAAGCTTTTGGTTGCAAATGTTTCATTCTAAACATCAAGGACAACCTAGGAAAATTCGACTCCAAGACTGATTTTGGAATCTTTCTTGGATACTCCACATCTAGCAAAGCCTATAGAGTATTCAATAGAAGAACCTTAGTTGTCGAAGAGTCTATGCATGTTACATTTGATGACTCACCCTCTTCTAACGAGGTAGGTGAAGATGACTTATTAGAAAATGTTATAAATTCTTTGTCCTTGAAAGAGAGTGGAAGTTCATCTTTAGAAGTTTCTCCCACCGAGAATCCTTCTAACTCAGTTGGTCTTGAACCAAAGGAAGATCTAAGTCTTCCTAAAGAATGGAAATATGCAAAAAGTCATCTCAAGGAAGATATTGTAGGTGATCCAAGCCTAGGAGTCAAAACTAGGGCCTCCATTAGAAACATATGTGGAAATGTAGCCTTTATCTTTCAAATCGAACCCAAAAAGTTTGATGAGGCCATTGAGGATGATAATTGGATTATGGCCATGCAAGAGGAATTAAATCAATTTGAGAGAAACCAAGTATGAGAATTGGTTACTAGACCTAAGGATCGCACCATTATTGGAACTAAATGGGTTTTCAAGAATAAGATGGATGAAAATGGTGTCGTGATTAGAAATAAGGCCAGATTAGTTGCAAAAGGTTATAATCAAGAAGAAGGAATTGATTTCGAAGAAACCTTTGCACCAGTAGCTCGTATGGAATCTATCCATATGCTACTTGCCTATGCTTGCTACAAAGACTTCACACTCTTTCAAATGGATGTTAAGAGTGCATTCTTAAATGGATATATCATGGAAGAAGTCTATGTCGAGCAACCCTTAGGATTTGAAGTATTTGATAAACTGGACCATGTACTCAAGCTTCACAAAGCTCTCTATGGTCTTAAACAAGCTCCTCGTGCTTGGTATGATAGGTTGAAAAACTTTCTATTGGAAAGAGAGTTTAAGATGAGAAAGATTGATTCAACTTTATAAGCATGTAGGTAATGATCTGCTTCTTGTTCAAATCTATGTAGATGATATTATTTTCGGAGCATCGAACAAGAGCTTGTGCGATAATTTTGCCTCACTCATGCAAGATGAATTTGAGATGAGTATGATGGGTGAGTTAAAATTCTTTTTAGGACTTCAAATTAGGCAATCTGTAGATGGTACCTTTATCTTTCAAGAAAAATATATTAAGGAGTTACTTAAGAGATTCGGTATAGATTCTTGCAAATCTTCTAGAACTCCTATGAGTACCACTACTAAATTAGGTAAAGATGAGAATGGTAAGGATGTAGATATCAAGAAATATCGTGGTATGATTGGATCTCTCCTATATTTAACCGCAAGCCGACCCGATATTTTGTTTAGTGTATGCTTATGTGCTAGATTTCAAGCAGCACCTAAAGAATCCCACTTAAATGCAGTAAAAAGGATATTCAAATATTTAAGTGGAACCTATGATTTAGGATTGTGGTATCCAAAGGGAGTGTCATTTGATTTATTGGGTTATTCAGATGCCGATTATGCTGGTAGTCTAGTGGATAGAAAGAGCACTTCCGGTACTTGTCATTTCTTAGGTGAATCCCTAGTTTCATGGTTTTCCAAGAAACAAAATTCAGTAGCTCTTTCAACTGCTGAAAGCGAATATATCGCAGTCGGTAGTTATTGTGCTCAATTACTTTGGATGAAACAAACCTTAGAAGATTATAATTTAACATTCACCAATATCCCAATTAAGTGTGACAATACAAGTGCAATCAATATCACAAAGAATCCTATATTGCACTCAAGGACCAAACACATTGAGATTAGATATCACTTTATCAAAGATCATGTCCAAAGAGGTGATATAATTCTTGAATTTGTGAATTCAGAAGATCAATTAGCTGACATTTTCACCAAACCTCTTGATGAGAAAACATTCTGTGGAAATCGAGTTCGTTTAGGAGTTATTAGATTTGATAGCTCTTAAGTATCAGTTTTTGGTTTTTCTGTTTCTGGTGTGTCACCGGTCGACACAATTTAGGATATGTCGACCGATCTTCAGGTTCCAATACTCACCGGTCGACACAACATATTTTTGTGTCGACAGAAAGTTCGCTCTGTCAATTCATCGGTCGACATAACACTCGTTCGGTCGACCGCTCAATTGATTTTTAAAGCTCATCGGTCAACATAACACACGATCGGTCGACCGATCCTTTGTTTTTTTTTTAAAAACCTAGGTCGACAAAACTCTCATTCCTCAACTTCTAATTTCAATTCCTCCGAGAGCTTCGGCGATTTCTGTCACTTTCCATCCGATTTCCAGCCATTTCGCACCTTTCTGTCTGTAACCCTATCCTCCTACGAATCAATGGCATCATCTTCTCAAGCTCCTACCAAGAGACGTAGAACAACAAAGGGAAAGGACCCCTCGGCAGCTCAACCAACTCCTCCCGCTATCGATAAGCACAGATTTTTGAATTCTGAATGCCAAAAGAGGTACAAGGATATCTTTTTTACAAAACCGTTGATTTTAAGTAGAGTTTACAACCGCCATGGTATCTCGGACATTGACATGTGTGACTTGTGCTCATATATGGGATTACTTGAGCTATTTAGTTTTAGCAAACCATACAATGAAGAAGCAATTCGATTGTTTTATGCAAATATGCAAGTAAATCTTTTCCCATTGTCTATTAAGAGTTATGTTTTTGGGAAAAACATTAAGATTTCGGCTGCCTCTTTAAATACGATGCTCAAGTGCCAACTCGATCAGACTACAGATTAGTATTATGAGCAAGGGAAGGAACCCTCAATAGTTAGGAATCTGGATTACAAAGAATTCTTGAGAACCATTGTAAAAGATCCCGAAAATCTTCCTTACCTACCCAAGGCAAATGAGTTGAACGTTAAGGCAATGATTATTCATCACATTATTACTTACAATCTTTTGCCTAAAGATGGACACAGAGACCATGTGAGTCACATGGAATTGTACGTTTTATATATGGTCTTCCGTCGGCAACGCTTCAATGTTGGTTTTATAGTTTTAAAGCGAATGATGGAAACCTTGGATAGGACATCCAAGTCTTTACCTTTTAACCATCTTCTAATGGAAATCTTTGAGAAACACGACGTAGAATATCCTCCCAAATCACCTTTGATCCAAATTCGACCATTGGATATTTATACGGACTCAACCTTGGCTCGGATGGGACTGTCCCAAGACAATGAGGGAGTGTGGCACTCTAAGAAATCTCGATCTTCACGTGCATCTATCTTTAATGCTCCTCTTGATCCTACAGCCAACCTTCCTCTTACTGAAGAAGACATCCACATTCCACCTGAGGTTCAGCGGGCTAAACAGCATCAACGACCAACTTCTTCTTCAATCGTGGAAGTAAAAGAACTTCTCACAAATCCCATCTCCTCTGTGGATTTGTTGCATAAAAAAGTTGATAATCTCTCAAAGAGGATGGACGAGTGGGATGAGAATGAAGAAGAGGAAGAGGAATACGAAGAAGAGGAAGAAGTAAATATAGAGCCTCCAGCTACCTCACCTATGGTTTTTATCCCGACTCCCACTGTCATGCATTCCACTCCGACTCCTGCTAATGATCTACCTAGAAAGACTCCAGAGCATGCTCCAGCTTCGGCTCCTTCCACAGCTCCAGGCACGTTCGTGATTCCTTCACCAGAGGGCACAGAACCGTTGGAGATAGAATCTCAAATGTCAGACACTCCTCCAGCCTCTCCTCAAGTAAACATTCTGGGGTCACCCTTAGTTGGATCCCCTTGGGAATAGAGGATATCTTTAGGAGTTAGTTTGATTTGAAGTTTTATGAACAATTTGTGTGTTATTTATATTTTGGATTATGCTTTGTCTGATCTTTCATCTTTTAAAGCTTGAACTTAATATTTATGCTTCTAATTTTTTTTGAATTATATCATTTATTGAATGCGTGTCTTAATTGAGCATATATTATTTTTGCTAATGACAAAGGGGGAGAAGAATGTGATATTGAATGATTTTTTTTATTATTTATGGGTGAGCAAAATGTAATAATACGGGGGAGCAAATATTAGTATTGATAGCAAAATGTAATAATACGGGGGAGCAAATATTAGTATTGTTTAAATGAGATTAGATAAAGCTACATAATTTAGTTTTATAAAGTTTTCTGCATAATTAAAAGAAATGTTAGAATATGGGGGAGAAAAAGATTAACCATTCAAATTGTTTGTCATCATCAAAAAGGGGGAGATTGTTGGGTTTAAAGGTTAATTAAACCAACCACTTTGTTTTTGATGATAAATGAACAATTTGGGTAAGTTATAAGTTAAACTCAAAAGAATAATTATATGAATATGTTATGAATGTTATAGACTAAGTTTCAATTGAGATATACCCTTGACAAAGGGTATGGTATGTTTTAAAATGATGTGCTTAGTGTTGCAGCAAGTTTAGAATTCAGAAACGGCTAACTTGTGTCGACCGAACATAAGATATGTCGACCGAACATGTTCCAGAGGAAAGATTGTGTCGACCGAAGCAAGTTGTGTCGACAGAATATATTCCAGAGCCAATGTTATGTCGACCGAACATAAGATATGTCGACCGAACATGCTCCAGAACGAAGAATGTGTCGACCGAAGCAAGTTGTGTCGACAGAAGATATTCCAGAGGGAACTTTATGTCGACCGAAGTATACTTGTGTCGACCGATGATCAGCACGAGAAGTCAAGCGTCAAAGTGGTTCGAGAATACATAGATGAACTTGTGTCGACCGAACCTAGCAACCGAGAACAACTTATGTCGACCGCTACAGTAGTTATGTCGACCGAACAGGCAACGTTATGAAAAATAAAGACTTCAACGGCTAGTTCGATGTGTCTAACGGCTAGCTCTTATGTCGACCGGTACAGAAGATATGTCGACCGAACTACAACGATGCTATAAATATGAAGCTGATTTTGGACAGAAAAC
The DNA here is from genome assembly GCA_003255005.1 of Begonia fuchsioides. NCBI lineage: Eukaryota > Viridiplantae > Streptophyta > Magnoliopsida > Cucurbitales > Begoniaceae > Begonia > Begonia fuchsioides. The sequence goes on from QAOC01024128.1 coordinate 189,763, forward strand.
AATCTTTTTTTTGAAGCTACGAAAAAGATCAAGCCGAAATTTCTTCTGAGCAATCTCATTCTCTCAATCCTTATACCCTCACTTGTTAATTTCACTTGTGATTGAGAGAGTCGGTTTTCATAACCGCAATTCAGCAAATCTCTTGTAATTGAAAGAACCGTGAAAAAAAAAGGGGTGACACCTTTTATAAAGAAGAGTCATTGTTGTAAAGGTTTGATTGACACCCGTAAGTCAATCATAGTGAGCTCGAAGGTTCGAGACTGAAGAATCTTCAAGGAGAACCCTTGGAGCGCGGACGTAGGCAAAGGTTCGTCCGAACCGCGTTAACAAACCTGGTGTCAAACTCTCTATCCTTAATCTCTTGTCTTTTGTTTATTCCGCATTAGAGATATAATTCGAAATTGAATATATTCCACGAATTGAGTTAAACATCGAAAAATTTGGATTAACCTAATTCTCCCCCCCACTTAGGTTAATCTCGATCCTACACATGTCTCGTTCAGAAAATCGGTGAAATATAGAATGAATACATACTTAGGTACGCATCTCGATGTTAGAATCGATTAACATAGTTATCGATTGGTGCTCACAACCACTGCATAGCAGATAGCATGTAAACATGAAATCAGCGTTAGTTCTCATCTATAGCACTTGCAGGTCGCACTGCCTATATTAACGATATATTGTCTCCTCCCATTGCCGAACTCATATATAACATTTCCTAAAAAAATAACATTTTAATATCTTGCATCTCAGGTCAGTTTATTTAACATCCCCTTATTCTTGGGCATAGCATACTCGACGATCGAAGCATCTTCTTGTATCTTTTCACAATATGGATCGAGATGAATTTTCTTATCATTTCCAGTATTGAGGTGATGAGTTGTCTTAAGCTAGAAGGATAACGTCGTTGAATGAATCCGTAAGATTATTCAAACTCATATCACATTTTGGAATCGACGAGAAGACATGTGAACCTCAAGTTTCTCAAGAGATGACTCGTAAATATTCAGTCGCCAATGAGTTATGGCGATGCAACCTTGTTATGTGTCTTTCGAACTCGACTTCGATCGAGGCATGTGTTGTGTTTACAAAAAAATCTCTGTATATTTTCCCACAATAGGTTTTTTTATTAAATTGACGTATAAATGTTTTAAACAAAAACTATGATGGATATGACCAAAGTTCTAATGAATTGTATTCATGGAGAATTTCTATAATTCCTTAAACCTACAGTCCACCCAGTGTCACTCAGACTATTAAAGTCTTGTCTTAGTTGATGGAGAAACCAACCTCATGAATCTTCACTCTCCGACTGCATTTGTAACAAGATAGAGTCTATCATTAGAATCAATACTGACTACCGTCAACAGATGAGTTGGGCACACACCCTTGAGTGACAACCATCCAGGCATGCACATATTTTGAATTCAGAAACAATTCTTTCACCTATATCGTACAACAATCGGGCTTGGATACTGACTCTGCTGTGAGGGTTATATCACATTAGCTCCTTCATATTGCCGAAGAAATTGAAATTGCTCATCGCCAAATTCTTCGACTTCTAATTGCAACACTCATGATTATGATAACATTATGATCTTTCCTTATAGTCTCTATGATAGAAGAGATCTCTCACGTAGACTAAGTCTTGAACTTATCAACATAGTTACTGATCACTTATCTTACCAAGTTAAGTCGATTTTCTAAGACTCCAGCACAAATATGATTATTAACAAATATTTTTATTTGAATATTTTCTTCAACGTGCATTTTTGAAGCATGAAGGCACTATGTATATCTCTTTATGCACACTGCTATTAGTCGCTTAAGGTCACTTCTTTTAAGGATCACTTCGTAACCATTTAACAAATTATTTTCAGTAATTTCAGCTTTTAAATCTTTAAGAATTTTTTTTTTTGAGATAAAACTCACTCTCGATTATTGCAGACAAGCTTAAAATTTTGTTCGCATCATCATCATATGAGTCGGGTGACGTAGTCAATACTCTCATATTTTATAGCATCTCATGAAGATTGAATCTCTACATCATATCTACTATCCAACTATTAGAGATTGACATATATTATTTTATCTTCTTCTATACGCACGTCGTTACATGTCAGCTCGTAAACTCCATAAGTTGGTTTGTATACTCAATCTCTATTTGCTTTATTTTCTTCTTTTTCGGTGAAATTTGTTATCGTTTGTTTCCACCAATTGCTCGAGGTACCACATATTCTTTCAGATATAAAACTTTCTAATATATATCTCACATTTTATCGGTGTTTTTTGAAGTGCGAATTTCAAATAACAAACGGGGCGAATTTATAGATTTTTAGAGATTCGGACACTAAGGAGCCATAAATGAATTTTTTAAAAGTTAGGCTTTTTTTTTGGCTAAACGGGGCCTAAAATTAATTTTAACCCTATTTATGTAGAAAAAATTCTCCTACATTGAGCCCTACCAAATTATAGTGCTGGCAATCGAGCCGGCCGGCTCGTCGAGCCTGACGAGCCAAACGAGCCGAGCCTTTCGAGCCTGTCGAGCCTATTCGAGCCAGCTCTGTCGAGCTTTTTTAAAAATCTCGAGCCTAAACGAGCGAGCCGATCCGAGCCAGTCGAGCCTAAATGAGCCGAGCCAAACGAGCCAAACAAGAAAAAAAAAATTTCGTATATTGAAGTTGTATAACTTATTCGATATTATGTAATGACCAATTTATGCATATTGTTTTCTTCAAGCTAAAAAAAAATTTGCATGATAACATTTGTATGTATCGCCTCCATTACGCAAAAGAAACACGAAAACAATACCATCGAATAAATATCTCAAAGAAACTCGAAGACAATAGCATCGAAAGTTCGAAACATAGAATCAACACCATGCAACATGTCTTTTACGAATCGAAATAGAAACACTGAAAGCAACTTCTTGCACCTCGTCGTCGGAAGACGGAAACGTTTCAAATTCTACGTATTTCGGCGGTGAATCCATAATAAATAATGACTATTTTGAACAAAAAAAACTACTTAATACCGTTCACCGGTTTGTTGCTGCTTGTTAATTGCAGTAGAACGATGCTTGAAGGCTATAGAGTGATTTGCATAGAGAGTTTACGTAAAAAAATTATCAGCTAACCTCTACAATTTATAGAATTCACGCATAACAGCTACATGCGGTCGACCTTCAGTTTTAAAACGGTCGACCTTACGTTACCGTTGCATATGGAAGTTATAGCCGTTACATTATAACGGTCGCCCCTCTTTATAAAAACGGTCGACCTTTTTACAACTACCGGTCGACTCTTTTTTCCACGCGGTCGACACTTTCACAACAATCATGTGTATTGCGGTCGACATTTAATTAGCGGTCGACACTTAAAAACGTTCTGGAACGTATAGCGGTCGACACCTTATTTTACAGTCGGCCATCCAAATTTACATATGCATTAAGTGTCGACCGCGTGCATACTAAGTGTCGACCACACTACAAGTAGTCCGAGCCAACCGAGCCAGCTCTCGAGCTGGCTTTCGAGCCGGATCGGTTGGCTCGGTATTTCCGAGCCCACGAGCCAACTCGAACGAGCTGCACTCTCGGGCTCGGATCGAGCTTTTGCTGGAGCCGCGCCGGCTCGCTCGTTTGCCAGCACTACCAAATTAGATCACTCTTTGATTAAGTTTAATTGATCGACGAAAACATTTAGAACTTAGTTTAAACCTCTTAATTAATTATTACTATTTTATTTTGAGCATTTTTTAATTATGTATTAAATTATGATCAATGAAATAAATATATAAATAATTATTTTAATTATAATATATAAAATATATTATAAATAAATTTATAATATTAAATTTTTATTTTTTATTTTAAATTTAACAGAGAAATAATGACGGAAATACCCCTAGATAGGGTAGGTGGGGAGGAAACAGTAAATTAGAAAAGAGGGGAATCTTAATTTGTCCGATTGACGAGATGATGGGATTGGGAGCCGAGATATAGGGTCCCAAAAGATTCCCATCAGCATCTCACCATGTAATTATAATAAGATTATTAAATATCTTATATTACTAATTAAGTGATGACGTGGCAAAGATGACCTGAATCAATGATGGAACTTATGACCAATACAATGATGTGAACGTGACAACATTAAAGGCAATCATTTCGATGGACAACCCCCTTACCATACCCTTTATCATTATTCTAAAGCATGGACCCCACTCATTCATTTTGCTATTTTTCACGTCAGCATCGATGTGATATTGATTTTTTAATATTATCGAAAAAATAGCATTGTTTTTAAAAAAATTAAAGTAAATAAAATTTTATACCTAAAGTTATTAAAGTAATTATTCAACTTTAATATAATTACAATAAATACATTTTCATAATATTTTTTTTTTAATAATAACTATGTTTATTTATTTAATTAAAAAAATTAATAAATAATAATAATATATTAAAAAATATCAATTATGAAAATTATTTAAATTAATTATTATAATTTTTTTATTTTTTAATAAGTTGTTAAAATTAACTTAATTCACAAAAATAACAAACAAAATGAACAGACTTTATAAAATTTAAAAAAATATTATGACAAAATATTTATTATAATTGTAATAAAATTTAAGATATTTATTGATAAAAAATATATATATATAAATATAATCAATCACTTTGCAATCTACACGGGAGCACTTTCCCAACTCAAGGATTTGATTTTTTAGTACCGTGTTGTGTAAGTTTACTTTGGACGCCAATTTTAGTGTTCATCTACCAAATCATCCAACCTCTCGAGTCTTTTATTCAATAAATGATCGACATTAGAAACCAAACCGAAATTGAAAAGACAAAAAACCTGGTTCAGTTAAAATCCAAAAGCAGAAGTCTTGCAATTCAACAAACATAGCATATAATCTTTGCAGCTTCAAAAAATAGAAGTGGAGGAGCAGCTCAACTCACCAAAGTGTGGAATCATGGATTATTATTCACTTACAAGCTCCAACCATCAGACCATTCTGCTTCATCATTAACTGGGTTGGGAATCTCAGCCACACCATTGCTACCTCCATTGCCATCTCCTCCTCCCTTTTCTTTCCAGCCTCCTCCATTGTCGTTCCAGTTCTGCACAACGCCTTCTCCGTCGTTGCTCCACTCTTCTTTCTTCTCATTGGTCTCAACAAGATGATCCTCTCTTTCAGGGAGTGGGCAACCCTGATAGGAGTTGTTGTCGACGCAGTACCACAATAGTTTGTTCCAGTAAGCATCCTGAAAAAAAACAATCAAGGGACTAAGCCTCTTCTCCTTGCTTTTTTCCATGCTTCATGGTTTAAAGTTCATTAAATTTGCTAAGGATATGAATTTTGCATGTTGTCTCTACTGTTTTGCACTAAAAAACATAGATCAATATCACTTTTTTTCTCATTGGCTGTTTCTGCAACAGTCTATGTAATATAAAAATATTAACTTTCTCATATTTGACAAGAGCTTGCTAGAGAAAAAGGCATTATGGATTACCCGATTTATAATATGCGGATTGCCGATTATGACTAGAAGAGATATCGCTCTGGTAATGGCCACGTTAAACCTTCTTGGATTGCTCAAGAAACCCAAACAGTACGTCCGATCAAACTCGTTGTGTTTGACCGTCGATCGAACTGTAGAAATGATAATAACTTGCTTCTCCTGTCCTTGAAACTGTTCAACACTCCCAATCTTGATATCACACATATCCAAACTTTCAAAGGTTTTCTTCAGTTTCAGAACTTGCTGTCGATAAGGCGTTATTACCCCAATACTCTCCTCGCCTAAACTTCCAGTCGCTGTCAATTTTTTTACAATCTCCACAACCTTGCTTGCCTCGATCCTATTAAACCATGAAGGGTTATTTCCCTCCCTCTCATCACAGCCTTGGATACCAAGGAAAAGAACAGGGAACTCCTTGTTTGGAAGGAGTTTCATGATAGAAGCTTCAGTCGAGAGAGACTTTGACTCGTCCTTACACGCTAGTAATTCCCCACCATAGAACAAATTTGAAGGGAGATGAAGTATAGAATGATGACATCTGTAGTTCCTTATCAACTTTGTCAAGTAATTTTCATCCCCATAGTCGTAGAATTCACAAGCAAACAACCTCTCTAAATATGATTTTCCTAACCCATAAGCAGTTGCTTCTTTGGAGTATATCACTGGACCTAACTGCTGTGGATCTCCGGCAAGAATAACAACTGTACTTCTCAGACAAAGGTTAGATATAGGGATCATAGTTTCGGCCTCCGAAGCTTGTCCAGCTTCATCCAAGAATAGATGAGAAAAATGACCCCTCTTCATTCCTTCCGCATAAAGAAGAGAGGCACTCATGTAAGTCGAAATAATAATTTTGTAGCGCAAGAGAGCTCTAAGAGGAGGGCATGCAAAAATGAGCTCATTCAAGAAACAAAATCGAAGATGATCAGGGTTGACATCCTCATATGGACGAGTAGTAGCATTGAGCCTAAATATGCCATTGTCTTGAAGTTCAATCGTCTTTTGCTTCAAAATTATCTCAAGAACATGGTCGGCTGCACTATTCGAAGGAGCACAGATAAGCATCCGAGCGTTTTGTCTTGTTGTATAGAGCTGAAGGATAGCTTCGACTAAAGTTAAAGTCTTCCCAGTTCCAGGAGGTCCATGAATCAAATAAGGTGGAGCACCTTTGCAGCCGAGTATCATTTCTATTGAGGTAAGTTGTTCCTCGTTGAGATTGTGCGATATTGGTTGGAATCGTGTTTTTCTAATTTGTCTCCTTTCGGATGATGGAAATAGAAATTCTGGAGCCAAACTTTGTGTAGCCTCGACAGCCTGATATAATCTTCTCATGTTGATTCTGTTGTATGTGAATTGGACATTGTATAAATTGTCGTCTCTATGACGACTATGAAAATCTGGATCAAACTTCAGATGCACTTCATCAGCCTCGACATGATGAATATAACCCTGAAAAACATCAATATATGTGTAAAATGCAGCTATCAAAATTTGGAAAGTTTCTAAAGAAGGATTTTTACTAAGGGTGATGCTAGGAACCTTCTTATTGTGAATGTTGATGTGTCGGACTGTGATTAGAGAGTACGCTAAGAAACTAAACTTACCATTACTTTTTCATCAAATAAATGCATTACATATAAATTGCATTGCATGTGGATACAATTTATCTGTATTGGAACAAAGCTTCTGCAACATTTCCTAGAAGAGATATGTACTTTCTGAGGGTAGAGTTCAAAGTTGCAAAGATTTGATGATTATGCCGGTGTTTTGAATCATGAAATAGTTGAAAAAGCAGCTATAAACGAAAACAAATAAAAATGTCTTAATTTAAACTCCTACCTGATATGAACTTGATTGGTCATTTTGACTCGAGGACACGGTGGCAAGAATATAATCTCCATGGACAAGAGAAGGTCTTCGCTCGGCTAGACCAGGAACTTCTAAGGATAAAAAGTAGTTACGCTTTCTCATGAAAACACCTTCCATGTTATAAGCTCTCATGTCATCCTTCAAACAAAATTAGACAATCAGAAAAAAGATAATATGCAGTGCCACTTATCTCTTTCAGAGGTAAATTTTTTTTACCTCCAATTGTATCTCTTCCATGATCAATAAAGTTTTAAAGAATTTGGTATAAGTTTCTCTGGTAAGTCCTTCTCTAACATCACTTGGAATCTGTTTATTCGCAAGCAATTCTCTGAGTTCATTTGGAATGTCATATCGAGGAAGCCTATTTCTAAACTTCCGGTCTTTGTTCATGGCAGGACGTGAACCAGGAACAAACGAATCAACATGAACATACTTCTTTTTCATTCCTCTTGAATATGGCTTTTTAGAAGCCAGAGACTGCGAAATTTTATCATCAACTAAAAGGAAAGCAATTCGTTCAATCTTTTCACCACCCAAATTAAAGTGCACCACTGTAGTGTGCAAGCCGATATCCTTTGGTTTGCAAGATAACCATACGTTTAATGTCTCACCCGGAGGAAGCATTCTATCCTCCAAAGAAAAAGACTCCAGAAAATCTTGGATAGCATCAACATCAGAATCTAATCGTGGGGGTTCCATTAAGGAAAGTGTGAAAGAGTTGTCTGGATTCGATGCATAAATGCTAATTCCCCATAAATCAACTGGATCAGAAGTTGTGTTCTTGATTGCAATGGAGTCAGTAGCTAAATCTCCTACACATACTGCTTGGGGCTTTCCATTTATGAAAGCAAATGGAGCAGAAATAACAATGGGACCTTCGTCGATAAGATTGTAACTGCATACAGAGCTATCATCTTCGTAGTCTATAAAACCGATGTCTCCTTTTTCTTCTAGTACAGAGTACTCTTCATTCAATTGATCACCACTAGATTCCATCATTACACTAAAGGTAAAAGAGAGTCAAACAATATAAGACATGAATTAATTTTTGCGCTGTCAATCCCCAAAACAAGATCAAACAAAATGAAACAGAAAAGCAAAAAAAAGAAAAGAAATAAGTAACAATAAGAACAACTAGCAAATTTTCATCCAGAATGATATTAACATGTGCTGCACTCAATAGGACGATAGGAAAACCTAAACTCAGTGGCTAAAATGGCGAGTAATTCAAAATAACACCGACTATAGCAGAGAACCCAGAAAGTATTCTTAATACTAAACGGAACAAAAAAAAAACCCTAGATTAAAAGACGAGCACAGACGAGGGTCAAACTGTTGAATCCTGAATTGCCAAATCCATAATAATCACAACACAACCACCCATTGTAGAGACGAAAATGAAGGTTTCGAGAAAAATAAAATCCCAAAACCCAAAGAGAATGAATCAAACAAGGTCGGATAGCATACACGAGGAAAACCCACCTTCTGTCAAAACCGATAATGCAAATTCGAAGCCGAAAATTTCAATCTCAGTTCCAAACGGATGCGACAAGGATGGAGCCCATTGACAGGAATAAACAAGGAGTTAAAGCAAAAAGAAAAGGGGGGAGACTCTGGCTATGAATCGTCTTTTTCACCTGCTGCTCCTTCCCAAAAATGAGCTCCCCATACAGAACTGAGAGGAGCATTCCGCCATAGACCCAGCCCATCTTTGGCCATGCGTAGTTGGAAGAAAGATACGTGGCATACTCTCGTTTGTCACCGGAAAAGTTGTTCGAGTCAGCAAAACCATACTTTTTGATTCACATTCTGGATTAAAACTGTGATTGAAAAATTGTTCAGATTAAATCAGGGTTAAAGGTCAATTTGATAATAAGTTTTGCTGTAATAAGCAAAATGCAACGAGATTTGCGTAATTTTAATAATTTTTTTTACTTTTTGTATTCGAAAAAATTACACAACCTGCGAAGCAAACTCCGTCGCTTCGTCCTTGTCGGCGATCTCTAGAACAGATTTTCATGATGCACTCATCTACCAAAGTAGGATCCGTATCCAAAGGCACCCTTTTAGCCTTTGTGGAGTGTAGCAATGTAATCGACGTAAAAGAGGGAAGGGCCTGATTCTTTGTCATAGCCAGCCAACAAGATGTTCACAGAGTATGGATTCTGCAGGTAAATCAAAAATCATGTTCCATATACAACTACTCTAGGGTTAAAGTAACCAAAACAGACGAACAAGTCCAAGTAAGTTTGAATTGAAAATGACCTCAACTCAAATGCACTGCTTATGAATATTCCTAAATAAGCCTGGCAAAATCAAAGGAAATAATCAAAAGATGAAGATTAAGTTCATTATTACTGTATCACAAATACAAGGGCTGTAATTTATGTGTTACCATAATCTCTGATCATATAATCATTGTTGCGTACGTCTGTATGAATTGTTACATGCATAATACCAGTAGACTCTTTTGTAGATAAACGATATTTTAAAAAGAAAATCTAAATAATCTATCTTCCTAATTTAAATAAAGAAATAATCTATCTTCCTAATTTAAATAAGGATAAATAATCTAAAGAAGGTCATATCATCTGTATGTAAAATATACTTAGAAGAGTGACATTTGTCTAACAATGAAATCATGCATTAACTGATGGACTCAACTATCTGTTAAACATTTCATCATTTCTTTCAATCTCATAATCATTATGCATGTGTATTGCCATTTCTTTTGTTTCTTCTAATCACTGTGTCAGTTCATATGAATATATTCTGATGAGAGATGTTCGCTATAAATCAGACTTTAGAGATGAAGCAACTACAACCATCTTTATCATGCTTCATAACTAATGAAGACGTATGAGTTTTTTTCATGGTAAAAAGAACACAAAATTTTTTTTTTACAAAATGGCAAGTCAGCATCTTCAACTAAAATTAATAAGATAAACTATTACCCGTGCAGGTTCACCTCAGTGGTCGAGGGATGACAGATCTGGTAACAAGTGCCTGAGTTCGAATCCTGCGCTGCCCTAGTATGAGAGTTGTTACTCCCAATGTTGGGATAACTTCTTGGGGCATCAGGAAAAAAGTCTCTCATCCTTGGGTTGTTGAGTCACTGTAACTTACCCTCTCACAACCTATCAGGCCAGGGTGTGGGGGCCCTCGGGGCGGGGATACCGCCTTTTGGTAACAATAAGATAAACTATTAAGGTTTGGGAGCATGATAAACTAAATCATTGGACCAGCATGCTCTGTGATAGCTTGATTAAAAAAAACTTACCATAAATCATGTATATATAATGCAAAATCTGCAATACATTGACATAGCTGCTGTAGTTAAGGGAATCCCGTTACGAAACTGATACAACGCCACATTTTTCTGTATATACTCGGTGAACTTAACTCTAATCATCAGCAATGATCAAATAAAAAAACTCGAATGAAACATATATTGAAAAAACAGAGATGGCGAAAACACACAAAGAATTGGAGGCCTATCTCCGGGCTCGCCACTAGCAGCGAAGAGCTTGCGAGAGTCGAGAACCAATGATCTTGTCCTCGTTATATTTGTGGACCAAAATGCTATGAACGGCCGACGTATCCGCAACTACAACGGCGAATCCATTTCCTAATAGTCCAAATAGGCACCCCATTGGCTTCTCTCCGGCGATCGGAAAGTTTACTCTCTCTTTGCAAAGATCCTTTAATCGGAGTGCAAATAATTGTTTCTTCCATAAAAGCGATCCGTACGAGTTTTGAATTTAGAAATCGTAATCGAATCAATGTTTCATTTCCTTGCTGAAAACTCGAGATCGAAACATACACCATCAATGTAATTTGGAACATCTTCAAATATTTTCAAACTGAATCAAATTGCGTCAAAATTTTTGTGCTAAGTGTAGACTACATCGACCAATAGAAATAAAGATGAGTTTTTTGAATTTTAAGAATATTTGCATTTCTTCAATTGAATAAGTAGATAATTCTTTTATTATTCTTCTTATTTTTTAAATTTAGGAGTGATCCAAACGAGAACATGATGTAACATAGCTGTTGATACATTTAGAGTCTGCTTAAGAAGCCTGTTCTTGAAAGATATCACTGAGAATTGAAACAACGATACACAGTAAAAAGAAATAATCTCTAACTTCATACGAATTCTATTACGAGAGATCCAACAGACTATTTAGCCCAACCCAAAGCGAATCCAGACCGTTAAATTTTGACAATTTTTATGTTCAAAGAAATTGTGACGTGAGATCACAAATCTATAAAACTCATTAAAATATAAATAAAAACCTAATCTTTTAGAAAGACATACTTGAAAAGAAATTGCATCCTCCTTCCAAGGCATCACTGAACTATCAGAATCATCGCAACGAATTACGTCTGAACATATTGAAGACTTCACACATTAATTGTTTTCCTCGACCAAGTTAAATACATAACCGACAATTTCACCATATCTTCGTAGAGTTTTAACATTTCACTTGGTTCTTCCCTTGGTGAAACTACTATGTTGTGATGCTGTAACTCATAATTAAATATTTATAATATGTTGACTAGCCAGCTCTAATATCAATTGTTGACCATTGAACAATAATAAATAAGAAAAAAAAATGTAAAATAATAAAAACATTGAGATTTATGTGAAAAACTTAAAATAGTGAAAACATAATTGGTACAGGAGAAATCACTAATAAAAATATTAAAGTACAATGAGTTTTGTCACTCAAGCATCAATATATAGAAAATAAATCTACAACTTTAATATTTAATATATGAACTGGTCAGCTCACTTAAAATTCGGATCACCATATTCTAACGTAGATAAATAAATAACTATGTCTAATTATCGAATACTTTTTATGATGAGAGAAAAATCGATCTCAAATCGAAGAAAGGGTACTAATAGCTAGGCAACGTACTCATGTATATTCATAAAAATCATGAAATGTAGCACAATAACAATACAGCAGCAGGCAAAACTCAAGAACTTTTGCATGGAACTTGATGGAAATACAGTTCGATAGCATAAAACATACCCTAGGACGAAGATCATTGAGGAGAGAGAGATGGGAATGAAGGAATCGATTGTAATATCAACTTTCTACCTAATCTAGTAGCCGGATTGCAGTGAAGGGGAGACACTCTCTTACCGTTTGGAGAAGCAGTCCTAAAGCTGGTTCTTGCCGAACAGTCTCTGTAAACTGGTTCGATACCTTCCAAAACCAAATTTTCATCCTCAAATTTGGGTTGAGATCTGAGAATATTCGGCTTTTTGAGTTTTTGGTCAGCACACAATGCAGAAGGTGTTCCCACATTGATAAAAGAAGAGCAGGATGTTTGATTTTGTAATGTGAATAACCTGCACATTTATATAATCCCTAAGGCTATTCATCTTAAAGATCAAACTGAAGTGTCTAGAAACATTTTCATATATGATTTTAATTAATACCATGTTTGTAAATTCATATATTATAATCACATATAAAATGGTTTGATAACGAGAATTTTTAAGAAAAAAATAATTTGCAAAGCAAACCTGCTTGGGAGCAAAGGGGTTGTTATTGTAAGCGCAGAGCCTAGATCTTGCTCTCCATGGTTTTGAATCTCAGTGCAAGTTAAAGATTTCAAAAAAATCTTTTGGAATGATTTTGTTTCGTCTTCGATTCCTAGCATAGTAAATTCGAGTCACAAAGAAAGTATTCCGATATATAAACACAGAAAAAAGAAAAAGTAGAGTTGATATAGAATGACAGGCAAACTCACCATCTTTTTTACCAAATGCATTTTTGCAGGCTTCACATCTGCAGCTACTCGAGCATCCAACCCCGCCCTTTGGAACAACGCACCCATATTGAGTAAGATGAACGGTGACTTTGAAAGCACTTTGATTGAGCAAGAAGATTAATAAAATAATTGACAACGTTTAGTCTATCCGAAGGATGGTTTGTATGATGATACCGAACTTGACTGGCTTTAATTTAACTTATCTACGCAGATCTATGGGTAATAGGTCCTGATGCCGCAGCAGGCACTCATTTATAGACCTTTTGAAACATTTAGTCTCATTTAATTTATATTACTGCAATACATTCTATGAAAGGACAGGAGTGTGACAATGGGGAAGTACTCAGATAATTGAAATGCTTTCTCCCAATTTCAGTTTTCTGTCCCAAATTTCTATAACTTTCTATGTATAATTTTCCAAATCTGTTGATTCATCTTATTTGATCTAAACCTTACTTCATGTCATCATCAGATACACCATATGAGAAATGACTAGAGAGGTAACCTGAAAACATTCGCAATATTTCTTCAAGCAACTTGACTTCTTGCAATTGCAGCCTGTTTTATGTCTCGATGAAGCTGGGGTTTTAAGAGGAACGTCCTGAAGAAAACATCCTTAAAAAAATCAAGTTGCAGTCCCATATTGAAAGTAAAATCAAGAATGACTTAAGAAGATTTCAAACCCCAAATTCAGGAATGTGATCAGAGCTCCAAACCACTCTAGGAGCAAATGCTAGAGGATTTCGAGACTCGATCAATTTACGAGTTGCAAGAACAGTTTCTTGATTATCAGGTTTGTTAAAGCATTCTTGACATGAGCACGGCTCAACACAGTACAATCCAGAAGCAAAGCATTCACAGTAGCTGCTCAAAACCAAGATCCCATTAGTTTTAATCACATGATATTTTTTTCTTTCGGACATGTGATAGGAATTTGCAATATCCCTCCTTTCAATGGATATGAGGTTTTGCATTCCTTCTATTTATTCACAGTAAAACACTAATAATAATAAACAGCTATAATTCAACAGCCTAATCTTGACAAACAAAAGGAAATTAAGAATTTGATTGGAAAAAAAAAGTGGTTTGAGGTAATTCATGAGTCCTTAACGTAGTTTTAGAGCTGGCACTTTTCTTCCCACCAAAAGATATAGCTGTTTATGAGTACTTTATACTTTGAGTAGTCAATTTGAGAGATCATTTCAAGAAAGGATAATAACATTAAGTAAAAATACACTATCCCTAACAAAATAGGTAATAAATTACTTTGCCATCTTCTTTTGTCCTCATCTTCTATGCACCCGAGAGGATGATAATGAATGAGATTGAGATGCATAATGCGAAAGGGAAAATTCAACATAGTACGTTGCAGTGTTTTGGATTGCTCTGAATTGAAATTTCCAAATAAAAAAGTTAAAAGGAAACTTTTGTTAGAAGCTCCATAATAGTCAGAAGGGTGACTACCAACTACACATTAGGAGAAACTAAATGCCTGAGCTTATCACCATGAAGTAATCCTTTAAAACAGAATCAGAAATGTAGGTAAATCCACAAAATGAAATTTCAAGGAAAAAAAAGTTCTAGAGTAGTTACAGAAACCAATAATAGGTCTTCACAAAATACATAAGATGATGAGACAACTTACAGTTTCAAACACTTTGACTTCTTGCAATTGCATCTTTTGCATGTCTCGTTTTGTCCAATAACGTCCGACCTAAGCATGCTAGCTCACAGAAAGTTAGATAAACAACAATTGGATAACTCAAAAAATAAAACTAGCATGAAACAAAATAATGCACTGAACATGCCTCTTCCTTTTTGGACTATCAAAATAGAGCTCTTCATTGAGTACATTGTGAGATGCTTGAGGAGCATCTTCCTCCAATTTGATCCTATTATCAGCAGGATCCATCTGTCTTTCAGAATCAACTGAAGTGAAGAGATGTTCATGAGAAGTTGAGGAGATGTGTGACTGGCCAGAGGTGCAGGGAAGGGTTGGTTGTCTTCCAGAAGATAAAATTTCTTCACTGGAGTTTTTGCAATCCTTCAAATTCTTTGCTAGAGCATTCAAATGCAATCCAATTCCCGGTAAAATGCACAAAGACAAGTGACCAGAAGACATTGGATGCTCCACTTGTTTATTATTCGTAATAAACTTCTCCTTGGATTGAGATAGAATAGAAGAGCTATAACTTTTAGCATCTTCTGTATCTCTTCGACAATCTAGACCACGCCTCCATGTAGCATTGTGCAAACTGGATGCCGGCTATAACCAAACAGAACAATTAAATGGAAACAAATAAGTATAAAGAGATAAAAACAACTGCTAAGGAAACAATTTGTGATGGTTTCAAGTCCTATAGAGCAAAAACAACTCAAGAAAAAAATGGATAGATTAGCATGGTATCTAATATCTCAAATCAGCTCGTTTTGAATGTTATCCTTCACTGATGGTGCAGATTTTTTTTATAAATTCCTTAAGATACTATTTTTTTAGAAACTAATTATTTTAAGAATTATGATGATTGCATGAATTTTTTGACTTCATGCTTTGGTTGAACCTCATAGAATGGATGTTACTAGGATTCAATCAGTGGAATCTATCCGGAAAAAGAGTATTTTTTATAAGAGAAAATGGGTAAATTTTAAAAAAAGATTCTAACTATCACAAGTCGGTGCACAAAACTTTCCAAAAAATTAAAAGTAATAGAGAAATTCACTAGATCTTACTGGAGTCAAATCCCTTACCTCATTATATTTTTCTTCCTCGACCGTGACATGCATACTTCGATCAGAATATGCATAGTTATAAAGATTCGGGACTACTTTGTTTAGCTCGGTCATGTCTTGGAGCAGAGAAGAATGATCTGGCCAGCGATCAGCACTTGGCAGTTGATGCATATAATTTTGACCATCGGATGCAAACTCTGACATAAGACCTCTAGAAAATTTTGGCTTCAAGTCTAATGAATCCTGAATCAATCTCATAGACTCTGAACAATCTGGAGAAGCAAAAACCAATGGGCTGCCAGTATCATAAAACAAACTTTCCATGCCACAAGTGCGAGCTGTCATTTTTGAAACATCAATTGCGGATTTTGAATCACTATGAGGGATTTCATGAGATGCATCGATAACAGAAACACCATTATTGAACTGTTCGTGGATTACAGCAGAGCTACTATACAGTTCATCCGCACTCGAATATACAGATTGGTTTGTGCAAAATTTATTCACATTCAGAGGAGAAATGGGTTTTGATCTATCTTCGTAACTGTGCCTAAGAAACAGAAAATATGGGAACAGAGTTTAATGATACTCCTGAATTCAAAATTTCACATGATGTGCGAGAATAGAGATAGAAAACGTTTCATTTACCCTCTCAAGAGAGCAGATTCCGTGGCAGAATTAGAATGTGGTGATGAAAAACCAGATGCCACGGCTCTCAGACTGAGCGAGTTGAACGCATGATTAGTGTGTATGGCCTTCAAGGGCTTGATAGGAGAAAGAGTACTAATGTAACTGAAAACAGGACAATTCTGCAGAAGAAATAATTACTAGAGCATCAAATCAAAGATGAAAACAGAGGGAGAACGACGAAAACCATAGATTATCTCGATCGAAATAACAAAACTACGTCCCTGAACACGCAAAATCATTCCCACTTGATCAAAAGACAAATCGCACTTCGTACTTCAAGAATTCAACCAAACAAGAGGCCAATAAAAAGCAAGCAGAGAAGAAAGAGTGAACCGATAAGCAGTGAAAGTGGAGAGGAAAACGACCTCGATTTTAGAAACTGAAGCAGCTCCGAGCTGCGTTCTATCAGGGCTGTCCATATCCAGAAGCTCGCTCGCCAGAATATCTCTATTAGACGAGCAGCATTATCTCTTGTTCTGCGGCTACAGTGCCCGTCTTCTGCAGGTGAGAGAGAAGAAGAAGCGGGAAAGAGGGGAGAGCGAGATTTTGTCGGGCGGATAAAGCCCCCCGACCCTACCACCATAACCACTCCTTCCGCCATTATTGTCTACAAGCACAGCTGGGCTAATCAGCTAATGAATGTTTGTAGTTTTGCAGCATTCTTCTTGCCCAGCAGATTTCATGGTGTGTTTCTCCATTCCAATCAGACTCCATTGAAACAATCTTGCACCCTTGATTGGCTCATGAATTTGATCATCTTCCTATTTTATAATTTGATATAAAATATACATAATTCACCAGTTATATTATAATCTATTATCTCATGTCTTGTCTTGTTCTTTTCTTTCGGTCAACGTTAGATTCTTGACCGTTATTCATAGTTTATATCAAAATATAAGTCTCGTGATCAGACAAAACTAGACTATAACATTAAAAGAATTTAAATATAATAAAAATATATATTTTATTATTATATTTTAATTTTATAATTATAAAATAAAATCAAGTTAAAATTATAACGTGATTATCATATATTTTTCTAAATATAAATTTAGAATTACATTCTTAATATATGCGTTGCTATGTCATATCAATAATAGTACTATAAATATAAATAATTATTTAAATTTTAATATATTAATTATATTTTTAATTGAATCTATTAATATTTAATAAGAAAGTAAGTCTATTATTATATTTTTTAGTAGTATGATTATATAAATGTGGAGGTCGACTGCGGTTTCTCGACTGAACTGGAGCGACACGGAGCTGATCTGCACGACCCTCTGTGGAGCGCCAAATGCCTCATTTCTTCTCCTCACCTCGTCAGAAAGGTGCTTTCGCTCGCTAAAACTCATCGATTAATTATAAAAATTCGATGGTTATCTGAGATTAAGCATCGTAATCAAGAAAGGATGATCCTCATTTTTATCTTAAATAGCAAAAAGTTAAGACAAATAAATTGAGTTTAATTAGTGAAATGATTTTGGGTAATTGTAATTGAACATTGATAGTTTAGAACTGGATCATACCAGGTACTATGTTTACAAAAATTAAACTAGGGTTACAACTTAATTAGGGTTCGAATTTTGGATAAATAGTCTATTCATGCCTGAGTTTTAAAAAACTGTTTCTTGATTGTAGCTATTTCAGCTTTTATTAAGCAGTTTTCAAGAATTACTTTTACGAAAAGAACGAAGATGGGGCATTTAGTTTGTTGTTTTGGTTTACTATTTTTAGGCCACAATTCAAGGGTTTGAGGCAAAAGGGTTTTCTAGAGAAGAAAGTGAACAACTGCTAAGAAAAGGCATGGAACTTGCATGCGAGGCTCGACCGATATAGCATACTCGATCTGTCAAAATTGATTGTTCTATTTTAGCTGCTGCTTCAGTGGGTAGCTATGGAGCTTATTTAGCCGATGGATCCGAGTAGCGGTACTCCTTTCCAACCCATCGAGAAGCATATGCAAATATTTCAGTTTGGTTCCGTTTTGCCTTTTAAACCAACCCCAAATGTCAAAACCCTGGTAGGTGTTTTTAACGTGTTTTTTTAGGTTTAGTGGGATTTATGGGGAAGACATCACAGTGTAAAAACTAAAGGATTTTCATAGGAGAAGGGTGCAAATTCTAGCCAACTCGGGTGCAAATTTAATTGCATTTGAGACAATTCCAAATCAGCAGAATGCCATGGTAATTTACTTACGAAAAAAGTAAATTAAAAAAATTAAGAATTTGGGCTATTTATAATTTTGCAGGCGTATGCCGTTCTTCTCGGAGAAGGCATACAAATTCCGGCTTGGTTTTCATTCACTTCGATGGATGGAATCAATGTGGTTAGTAGCGATTCCATAACGGTATGCGCATCTATTGCAAATTCATGTGATAAAGTCATGGCTGTAGGAATCAACTGCACGGCTCCGAGGTTCATTCACGGGCTAATCTCATTCATGAGACAGTGATATAGTCAAATAGATTAGAAAAAAGGCCAGAAATTCAGGCTTCGGTGCTTTCAAAGTCAAACCAATTTCACCCTTTAATGCAAGCCTAATATCTTCAAAATTCCATGGATATATTCAGGCTTTGATAATGAAATAATGGCAGGTGACGAGAAAACCAGTTTTGTATCCAAACAGCGGGGAGACTTATGATGGGGTGACAACACAGTGGAAAGTGAGTTTCCTCTCTTTCCTATGCACCCAAAATTAAAAAAAAAAATTCCATCATTTTTGTACTTAATTTTGCAAAAATGATGCAGAAATCAGATGGAATAGAAGAAGAAGATTTGGTATCATACATAGGAAAGTGGAAAAGGGCAGGAGCATGCCTGTTTGGAGGGTGTTGCAAGACTAGTCCAAATACAATCCGAGCCATCTCCAAATCCTACCAAATCCCATGAATGAGTTTCCAAACATGTCTTCAAAGATATGGCATAAGAAATAAATAGAGTAGAAATTAAAAGTTGTATAATCATTGCTACTGAACCTGTACAATTTGCTTCATCTTTTTTTCTTTTTACTACACTAATGAAAAACAAGAATGACGGGAGAATATAAGATTTCAAAGAGCAGATAATGGAAATCTAGAGGATGAACTTCTTAACCAGTTCACCCGGGCTCTTACAATTAATTCCTATCGTCTAGCTTATTACCCCACAGGTAAACTTCAATATATACCTGAAAACTTTGAAAAAATTTTACCGACAATCAACACCTCAAACTTTTTGATTTTGCATGCAACACCTTCAACATAAAAGTTTTTTAAAGCAAATTTATTAACTCTACTTTTCTTTTAAATTTAATATTTAATTCAAGTTTGATGTGAACTCTTAAAAAATCAAGTTAACACTTGAAAAATCAATTAAAAAATTTAAAATAAAACTTGTAGTTATTGAGAAACACAACCGATGAGTGCCTAAGGAGATTAGAGTTGAATAAGATTGGGGAGTAAGGCGATAAATTAACATTACAAAAATTTAACTTAGAGGGTGTTATAAACAAAATTGAAAGATTTGATGTGTTGGTGGTAAAAAAAAAAAAAATTGTTTGAGGTTCAAGATGTTTAGTGAATTCAATACTAAAACCACATGAAAAAAGTAAACAGGATCAACTTCAACTTCAGCAGCAAAAAGTAAAACATAGAAAACAGCAACAAAGAAAAGACAGCTGTTTGAACAGGCCTTTGTTTGAACAATGGTAACAAAAACTTAAACCTCAATTAAAATAAAAATGTATTCACTTTCAAAATCCCAATACTGTTGGAGCTCTTCTAAAGACCAAAACGCAAGAGAGGACTCTTGCTTCATTAAAACTGAGGAACATGTCTTGAACTGATAAAAAAGAAAACAAATTACCCCTTAAGCTCCAACAATCTCAGTTGGGGCTTCAGCCATAGTTTCATCAGCCGGCCTGTCCAGCTTCACACCTACATCTTCTGAGTAATCACCATGAACCTGAATACATGGAGAAAATAATTAAGAAACAAAATAAGAAAACGATTTTCATTCCTAAATTATCAATCATTGCCTGGCATAGAAATTAAACAAAAACTACAAAGATACACACCTCCATCAATTTTCCCAAGTCAAACTTTGGCGCTTTCAGGATTTTAACTTTCCTGATAAATACATTCTGTAAAGGGTAGATGCTTGAAGTCGCCCTCTCAATCTCCTTGCCAATTGATTCAGGAATAAACTTCCGCACTAATTCCTTGAGATCACAAGATGTTGCCTGGTTTACCATGATTTCCCTCATCTTGCGTCGAATCTGGCAAAAAAAATTAACACAATGATTTGGCTGAGTAAAAAAAATCTTACAATTATCTCTAATTGACTGAGTAAATGAGGAATCTAATATTAATAACATTGATGAAAAGTTGCAAGAATCATGTTCATTGAATTACCTGTCTAATTTGGCTGGATTGTGCGTAACATGTCCTCTTAACCTGATTTGGGCGCCGTTTGGTGAATCCGATGCAGAACATCCTCAGAGTATAATTATCGGTGGTCTTCACATCAACATGGGCTTCTATCAAAGTCTGCCACTTTCTTACCAGTGACCTTAATTTGTCAGTTGTGAAGTTCATTCCCTGCCGATAGAAAAGGTTGGAAAATTTGGTTCACTTATGATAGCCCCGAAAACATTCCAAACGAAATTTCAATCAAATATCACTTTGTTATACCCAGAAATTTGTCAAAACATTTCTTCCTTGAACATCTTCAGCCCTCAATCGAATCTTTCTGTAGGCGTGTTCTTCATCATCTTGAAGATCAGCCAATGAAACCTCAAAAACCCTGTGCTTGAGTCCTTCAGATGCAATCTGTAGGAATGAAAAGTTATATCCACAATGTACACGAGTACTATTAAACTGGACGTTATCTTGCTAAGTTTATGACCATACAATACAATATAATTATGTTAGTAATTTGGATGCAGCTAATATCAGAGATGCAGCATAAAAACTAAATTAAGGTAAAACACAGAAACAAAAAAGTGACAGTCCAAGAAGAATATTTATACTATAATGAACATTGCAAACTTCAAAATTTATACTGTAGCACCTATTCTTGATGGCACAATAGTTTATACCTTTCTGGAAATAGTGCAATCACACAGACTCATCCAAACACAGTCTCATCCAATCACCATGCTGATTGCGGTAACAAACAAAATATGAATTCAAGAAAAAATGGAAGCTCTATAATTCAGAATGCAATTGATCCAGATAAGTGGCAGAATATAAAAGATTGGATCAATCAAACTAGATATGACATTATGACCAGAATGAATTTCTCAATACCCTCAGTAATCTGGCGGTAAACTTCCTAAAAAGCAGTTTCACTGAACAGATAAACACCACAAACAAAGAATAAACGAAAATCACAATAGAAATAAATATACCTTAGTGCCCTGAGTGCGAGTAACGAGGGTTTTTCCAACATTCTTTACATTAAACACAGAAGGCGCTTTAATGTCATACCAATCCTTCTTAGCAAAAGGATCCGCTCTTAAATCATAAACAGAAGAGATAATCAGATGGAAAAACTAAAACTCATTCCAAAATTCAATGGAGTAAAAAAATTCAGATGCGACAGCAACAGTAACGGTTTAAAACATAGAAAAAAAACTACTCACGCCTTCTTCTTCCCACCCTTTTTACCCTTCGAAATCCTCTTGTTCTTCCTGCATCAAAACAAAGAAAACAATGAGCTTCGAAAGCCGGAGGAAGAGAAGGAGTAAGAGTTGACTACCCGACGGCCATGGTTGGGTGGAGATGAGTAGCTCAGAGCAGATTCTGAGGAAGACCGAGAAGACGGCTCTGAGAATACTACATCAACGGTGCAAACCCTAACTTTGATTATGCATTTTACTTGGGCTTCTCTCATTGGCATTTCCTTGTATGGGCCTCCGATGGTTATTTGTGTAAATTAATTTAATAATTAATTTATCTAATTATGATAGATCAATAAATATTATAAATAATTATTTTTTATTATAATACATTAATTATAATTTAATTAAGCGAATATGTTACTGTGTACAATAAAATGATATGTTTAAAAGTCTTAAAGGAATAATATGGATAAAATGCATTTTACTCGTGCTAGTTTAAATGGTACGTCAGGATTGTACAATAAAATATGCATTTTAATTATAACTTGATATACGTTTTAATCGAGTAAGATGGATTGTACACATTGACGTATCTGCTTAATTAAATTATAATTAAAATGTATATCAATCTTAAAGGATGCGTCAGAATTGTACAATAAAATAATATGCATTTTAATTATAACTTGATATGCATTTTAATCAAGTAAGAAGAATTGTACACACTGACGTATCCGCTTAATTAAATTATAATTAAAATGCATATCAATCTTAAAGGATACGTCAGGATTGTACAATAAAATGCATTTTACTCGTGTTAGTTTTATTTTACTTAAAAGGAATAATATGGATTGGGTAAAAATTTGAAAAAAAAAATCTTATAGTAGTAAGAAATATGTTAAAAATCTTAAAATTTAAAATAGGTTTAATAGACTCTCGCAGAGGGCTGCGCGCGGGTGAGATACACAACCCTTTGCGTGTAAGTCTCACCATGTGCATGTAGGTTCTTTTAACTTATTTCATAATTCTTCGATGATTTTTAATGTTTTAACCTATGTTTAATTAACATAAAGATATCAATCAATTTGATTAATAATTTTTGTCAATGTGATTAAATTTAGTGACTTTCAACTAAATAGAAGAACCTATATTAATAAATTTGTATTTTTATCTAACTTGGTAACCTCATGAAAATAAGAATTTTCCCCAATTTCTTAATATTTTAAACATTGTATCTCGATTTATTGACGAACTGTCTTAACGAAATTGACAAATATTATTAAAATTAACAAAAAAATATGATGCAATTATATTTGTAAAAATTATGATAAAATTTAGTATGACAACGAAAGTCTTTTAAAGTTTGAGATCACTGCAGCTAGCCTTGTACTTTAAGAGATAAATTCATGCATAATTTATTAGTTAGAATATTCAATCCTTTGACCCTTTAACATGTATGGGTAGGGCAAAACTTGACAGAGCACATTGTTTTGCCCATTTGACTTCAAATTCGTTTAAAGTTGTGGTTTAAGGTTTGGTCTATTGATTTAGAAGCCAAAAAGTTGTGAAACCAAATCAAACCATTGACCAAAAAGGTTACAAATCCGGTCTAAAACAAGGTGAACCAAATTCAATATCAACCCATTTCTAAAAACGACCCAATCCTAAAACCGGACACAAATATAGTAAAGACTTTTTTTTTTTTTTTTTAAATCGGAACCAAATAACTTCCCAAGGATTCTGTTGCTCGAACCAATCGTTTCGGTTCGAGAGCTGCAAGCAACGCTTCCGGTTTCTGTGTGCAGCCAAACCGAAATGGATTAACACACTCCTTTAACATGTTACAAGACAACTTGAGTCCAACTTATTAATGATATAACTTGTAAAGATTAAATAAAAATTATATTTAAAATATCATTATTGGATCCATTTTAGGTATTTATATCCTCTCTTTTGTTGTATTCTCTTCGTTTTTTAGTAAATCAGTGTGAAGTGATATGTGAATGATTCACTTGTTCTGAACTCAGGTGCCTCACCATTACCGGAATAAGGCGAGAAGGTGTAAAACGGCGAGAGCCTCCGGCGTTCATGTGCTAGAAGTTGTTTCTTTTATTCCTCCGGTAGTTCTGGCTAGGGTTATTTGGAATCGCAGTACATGGTTTCTTTTAGAGGACTGCTTGAAACTGATGATTACAGGTTAAATCATGTCATCATTTGCGACAACTTCTGCCGGAGGATGGTCTGTCTTCGACGTCTGAAGCATGAAGCTGCAGGCGGCGACGGCTTCTCCGATGGTGAGATGGATACACTCTTCTCCGATCGTCTCAACCAAGTTGCTCTTCACCAGCTTCTTTATGACTTCACCTTGTGGATTTGCGAGCACAAGCTAGAACACAGTTCAGAGTTAGTCGTCATGGTAGCTTACAGAAACGCTAGCTGGTTCAGCTCATTGGTACCTTGATGTCTTTCTTTTCAAGATTATTATTTAGCTCTTTGAGAAAGCTGATCCCGCTAGTGTCAATGCTGCTAACAACTGCAATTTAAACTCAAAAGGAGTTAAGTTTCAAGGTGAAAAAGTTCATGTTCTTGGTGATGGCGCATACCAGTTGTGTCTATAATGACAAATTGCAAGCAGGTTTTTCCCAAACTCTTGAGTCGATCCTCCTCCTCAGAGATCCACCTCAAAACCCTGAAAATCAGAGTGAAAAATTCGATCATCTTCACGTTAAAATCTCGCTCAGATCGTTTTTCCCTACCTTTCTCGGAGGTAGTTCGCGTTGGCAAAGTAGATTGGTGCATCGATTTGCAGAACAAGAATCCCAGGCAAAGAATCTGTATTTGGGTACTGATTTGTGCTTCTGTAAACGTTGAAATTGGGGAGTTTTCCCAGCGTCAGAGTCTTGGGTCTTGCCACAAACATGATAACTCTCAGCATGGAAAGCGAAACCTGTGTTTTTCAAGAACAAATGTCCAAGAAAATCATTGCTCAAATCAGCTCATTTGATGGGGAAAACTTAGTCAGAGATGGGAATCTTACAGCTACAACTAAGCCGGTTTCGATGCTCCCAAAAACGACGCCGACATAGGCACAAATGCAGACCGTAAAATCGTATTTATCGACCTTCCAAAGATGGACGACTGCTTCGTAGTTTATTAGACCAAGCATTGCAGTGATGATAATGGTAGAGAGCACCACAAGAGGAGTGTAATAGAAGAGTGGCGTCAAGAACAACAAAGTCATCATCACTCCAAACGCCATGACTATGTTCGAAATTGCACTTTTGCATCCCGCATTGAAATTCACAGCTGTGCGCGAGAAGGGCCCTTCAATTACAAGGTGAGAAATTCGTTTAGTCCTCTCAATTGAATGTCTTCTTCGAAAACTTGATGTTTTTTTTTTGTGATTTGAGCTTCATTTTCCAAGCTGATGAATCGATGGCGGTTTTGTTCTTCGTTTGTCTCGGTTTTTGAGCTAAAAACGGAGAAATCGAGTCCGAACTGTGGTGAAAAGAGGGTTGAAATCGATGTGAATTGATTGAACTCACCTCCAGTTAGGTAGCAAGAAGTGAAAGAGCCTATGATGTTCATCATCCCAAAAGCTATCATCTCTTTGTTGCCATTGATGTGGTAGTTCTTGAATGTGGCAAAGCTTCTTCCAACTGCAACTCCTTCCTGCAATACCAATTCTCATTACCAACAATAACACATCAGAAATTCCAAGTTAGAGTCGAATAGTAAGTGTCTATGTATCAAAGTGTTCCACGTGTCCATATCTAGATATTGACTTGCACAATCTGACTAACGATGCGAAGATGTGCAATTCCAAATCCCCTAGCAGTGAAGATTGGTGATAACACATAAATGACTTCTCTATCCTTAACCAGTATAATATATTCAGCACAAATTGAATTATATTGTGCTGGCTGCTTTGGGAGTTCCACTAATCAAGCTCAAATACTTTTTAAAGTTTGTTTCTTTTAATGTTTTGGATGGTTTCCCATTTGTTTTTTGGATTCATTTTTTCTAAAATGTTGATCCACTGCTTGAAATAGACCGAAAGATCTGATTGCTCGAATTGCCAACTAGGCAACGCGAGCATAAGCTTGAAGAGGAGCTTACTGCAAGGGCGATGGTACCAGAGATGATCCCAGTTTTGATGGCAGTGGTTATATATGGTGACCCAAATGAGAGCTCAGTCAACGATATTGGATTGAGTCCCTTCTTCAGCTCTCCAATCTGTCCAATTCAATGAATTAAACAAATTATTAAATCTTCAAATTTGATTATTTGAAGATTATCCACCACTATACAACTTGATCAAGTGTCACGAGTTCTATGTTTAGGCATGTTTATGACATCCACCAAACTCAAAAAAGAAATATTAAAAATAAATAAATGTGATATTATCGGAAGATAAGTCAACCCTTCCACGAAGAACAGTGAAGGATCTTTGCCTCCACTAAATTCGCCCATCCAAAAAGAAAAAAGCAGCTCTCCACCATGGATGCTCTCAAATGATGGCCATCTATGGCAGTTTAGAGAGAGAGAGTGAGAGGGTAGAGAGAGAGAGTTGAAAAGAGAAGAGAGAATCTCAAGCATAGAGAGAGAGATGGAAAGGTAGGGAGAGAATCCCATGCATATATGAGAGAGAGAGAGAGAGAGAGAGAGAGAGACTTACAACTCGAACACCATGCTTCTCAGCATGAGTGAGATAGACAAAAAGGCTTCCAAGAATCACAGAAATCAATGGAGCCAAAGCGTTTATCCAGAAGAACACATGCTTCTTCTTGCTCTGAATTACATATTACATTAAACTGTCACAACCACCAAGAATAAAAAACGATAAAAAAGATAGCTTTTCGTCATCAACATCATTTTTATCTTCTTTGTACACACGTGTGTATCCATGTATATGTGTATATACACTGGCTCAAATACAATCCAAATGAAGAAGATGATAATTGACTTACATATATTCTAGAGATGACGAGGAAGCAGAGAAAGCAGCAGCCCATGACGACAGTTTCCCACCTCCACTGAACAAAATCCACCATTAAAGGATGCTTTTAATGACTAAAATACTAAATATTCTTGGAAATTCAAAGCAAATCTCCTAAGATTTTTTTTGGAAAATGAAAGTAATCATTAGATTAAAGAATTTTGGTATGAAAAAACGAATAGTCGGAGAGAAAGAGAGAGATTTACTTGATGAACTTGGGTGAAAATAGATGTTGAGACTGAAACAATATCAGTTTCATGAGTGAAATGGACTAAACCCAGAATCCCTTTCAGCTGTTGCATACATATAATTGTAGCCGCTCCTCCCATGAAGCCTACGATTGTTGCATGCGATAGAAAATCCACCACAAACCCTAGCCTGCGCTTTCTCTCTCTAGAGTCATTCATGGTTTTTACATTTTATAGCAGATTTAGAGAGAGAGAGATGGACCTTAAGAAGCCAAGTGTAGCTTGAAAGACTCCAGCAAAGAAAGTTGCAGTGAAAACCAAATGAACATACTCGACGGGGTTCTGCTTAGGGCTAGCAACTTTTCCTAGCATGGCAGTCATGAGAAGAGACACGACTGCAATAGTTCCTACAGCAATATCCTTTGAACTTCCAAGCATTGCATAAATCAATGGAGGAATAAAGCTTGAATCTAACAACAAACCAATATTAAAAAAACCCTTTTACTAATCTCTCTCATTCATAAAAAAACAAAAAAAAACTCCGTTCTGCTGGTATTTAGATCCTTACAGAGTCCAATAATTGGAGGAATACTGGCCAAATTGGCGTAGCTTATACCCTGAGGAACAGCCAAACTGGCGATGGTGATTCCAGCAACAACATCGCTCTTGAAGAATTGGAAAGAATAGCGAGGACCCCACTCGACGATCGGCACGAAGTACTGAAGCCCGAGAAAGAGCTTCCTGGAGAATGGCTGGTTCTTGAACTGTCTGAAAGGATCATCAGGAAACAGAGTCTCTTTCAGTGTGGATCTGAGAGACCTTAGAAATGGTTGCGACGGAGGAATCTGGACTCCATGTTTCAAACTCTCGCAGTCCGCGTTACCCATGATGAATCGAGATGAGGAATGTTAGGAAAGGGAGAGGCCTTGTTTATAGCAAAAACTGACGCTGCCATCTTTCGGAATTAACTTTCTGTTATCCAACTTGGTTTTTGATAAAATCTATGTTTATAGCTGACGTGTA
This sequence comes from Begonia fuchsioides, assembly GCA_003255005.1. Lineage (NCBI taxonomy): Eukaryota > Viridiplantae > Streptophyta > Magnoliopsida > Cucurbitales > Begoniaceae > Begonia > Begonia fuchsioides. The sequence goes on from QAOC01024128.1 coordinate 218,193, forward strand.
CAGACCTACATTTAGCAAGATCTCGTTTTCTTAAATTTTATGACTAATATTTTTCCTTAAAAATGATAATTATTAAATTTATATGAGATTGTTCGAGCCAAGGAGATTTGTGACCGTCGGATGATGTATTTGTTGCGAATGTGACACAAGCAAATATATTACAACACGCAAATAAATTATATTGATTATAATTATTTATGTTAATGATCAAGTATTTTTCATGTAACATGTAACTCACACCTTATTAGTGTTACGAACACTAATAATTTTACCGTGCGAGGGGAACCTCAATTCCCAACAGTATTTTCACTCTTATTTCGTATGAAAATACGTAGAATTCTCAATAGAATATACTATATAGCTATGAAAAATATTACAGATATCTTTGACAAGGAAATGTCATCATGGTATTGTTCTTGTTCAAAGTAAATTCAAAATTGTTTTCATTCTCTATTCAAGAAAATTTTGCTGTTATTTTCCACCTTTTTCTTTTCGTATTACAAAAATACAAATGATGAACCCAAATAGAAGTATGCATATGCCGGTTCAATTTTAGTTCGGAAGAACTCCGTCTTGCTTCTAAATAATTGGAACAACAAATGTCAGAATGAGAACCGGCTGAATCGAACCGTCGTTAAGATTATAGTTTTGTTCTAAAATAAAAAATAAAAATAAAAATATTAGAAATATTTTATCGAAAAGCAAAGTCCACTACGAAAACACAAAAGTAAAGGTTTAGAAACGACGTTCCCTAGAATAGGAGGGAAGAGTCAAGTCTATGTACATAAAATTGATTCATTTCTTCGTAAGATTTTAATATGGATATTTAATTATACATTCTTGAAAATGGGTGTGATAATTAATAATACCATTAATTCTTATCATATGAATTGCATAAACTATTTATAAAATTGATGTGATAAATTATTTATTAACTGCATAAATTATTATTTGATGTTTGAGCAAATCTTTTAATAGAGTAGATCACGAAGATACACATAATATTTTTTTATTTTTATCATGTGGAAATAAATAAATAAAATGTCATGTACTTTTCGCACTTTCATATTCCTTCTTAGTTGTGACTCTGTTCTTGATTCCACCATCAATTGCTCGAATAGAGTTTTAGGTCGAAAATGAGCTAAATTTAGAGCAACAAAGATGGAAATTAAGAAAAAGGACTGAAAGCCCGCACGGACATAGCTCAGTTGACTCAGAGATGATAGATTTAGTACAAGAGCCTAGGTTCGACGTCTGCGCTGTCTTAGTGTGAGAGTTGTTACCCCCAATGTTGGTGTAGCTCCTAGGAATATCAGGTAAAAGCTTCATATCTCTGGGCCAGGGTGTGGAGGCTTTGTGAGTGAAAGATTTTACCTTTTGAGTACAAGAAAAATGACCGAAAGGAGCAACTAAAGTCTAAATGGTATGGCCTAGCCCAACAATGACCATGTTTCATTGGGTTTAATCCGCTCGATTTGCTGCCGAACCCTTCCGAACCATTGTAAAATTTGTTTGTTTTCCGTGATTTCTAGTTTGAAAAACCAACTCATACTAAGCCAACTTAAAAGAACCATTACGCTAGCCAAGACTCCGATCTCTTGGTACGTTTAATTTACTTATTACATGTTTTTGTTTCATAAACGTATAGTTCATTACTAGCAAAACTTGAAAGTATTACCAATCCTTCTGGCCAGAGAAAACCTTTGCACGCCTCTATTACTTTTGGGAGGCCTACGCCCCATAAAAATTGTCTACTTAAGATTGTCCTTTGGTTCGTAGATCTTGACTCAAGGTTAGAATTCTAGCTCTTTCACAGTGATATCTTACTAATTGCTCAGGCCCCCTTCGCCTTTCACCTAAGCTGCGCTGGAAAGGCTCAAAGCCAATCCCATGAGAGCTAAGGAAAATGACAATAAAATACTGATTGATATCTTGATAAGCTTAATTTTTTATTACATGCTTAACACTAAATCAAACTAGCAAAAAAATAATAATAATTCCGACAAAAAATAAAATAAAAAGTAAAGCTAGAGATTTATCTTCGCTAGAATTCACAGTCTCTTCTTTGCTTCTCAACTCCAGCATTGTCTGCGTCATCTGATAAAAATAAACGGTTCAGATCAAATCATTTTTTTTTTGGAACTTCAAGATTGATTTGATTTGAACCATTCATTGTACCAAGGGGAAGGATGTCCATGAGTCTGCAAAATAAACGTAGATTTCAACTCATTAAAACGAGACTGTAACACTCGGTTCAATGTAATACAACAAATAACACTCAAATATAATCAAGAATTTTCAAAACTTCTTTCACGGTTAAATCTTCCCAACAAGCCCGAGAAATTTAAGAGTCGAGCTTGATCGGTTGTGCCTAAAATTATCGATAAAAACTTCTAATTTGTAGAGTTATTGCGTATCTAGTCCCTACAAAGATTAAGCCATCCAAAATTTCTCTAATCTTGAGATTTTTGATACATGTGTTATGATTAGAGTTTTCATTTTATCTGTGACAATACATTTTTGGTTAACCTAAAAAATAAATTCTTATAAGTTAAGTGTATTAAAACGAACAATATCGTATTAGAAATAAGAAAGTTGGGTTAATACTCACATCATAAGCGGCAAGAGACTTGGAATAGTGGGTTCTTGATAGAGTAGTGCTAGTAGACCCACACTCGCTGTTCTTGAGTGAACCGGAAGATTTGTCCAGCTTAACTGACCATGGATTGTCATAGTTTTGAGCCGCCCACCCAGCTTGGGAAGCGGACCGTTGCATGGTTCGAACCGGCCTTGGACAATACCGCCCTTCAATCGACGCCCGTCTCCGGGTTGGTTGGCTCTCCGACGAGTCCGGTGGTCTGGTCTTGGGTGCACTCTGGGACCTAGCTTTAGCCCTTGACGACTCGGTATTGGCCATGTAGCTAGGGTAGAACTGGCATTCATTGGCCTGAAGTTCCACGTAGTATTGCTTGTTTTGCGGGCTGCTTCGTCGGATCGTCGGCGAATAGTAATGGCCGTCGAAATGCCCGGTTTTGGCCGGCGAGTTCCGGCTGGTTTTTTCTTTTCTGTCTTTCTGCGTGTAATTGGAAAAGCCCTTGTATTCTCCATGATCAATCCCGACAATCTTGACATCTCCCTCCGTTCCTCGTTCAGTCTCCTGTGTCAACGCCAGTTTCACCGTCTTAAACGACTCGAAAGAATCTTTCAATAATCCAAACGGTTTTACAAAATGGGTTGAGTTTCGACCATGATTTCAGCAAATGGGTTAGTTTCAAAGGCGAGATTGAACTTACGTTGCGACTGTATTTTCCATGGAAACTCCTCGGTGTATTACACTTTGAATCTTCCGCCATTTGAAGCCTCTGCGCACGAGCTCGAGCCTGCGCCGTCATCAGGGCCTGCATGCATCGGAGAGTGGCGGTGGCCCGTTTTCGCACCAGATGGCCTCGAACCAACGCCTGTAACTTCACCAATCCTCGTAGTGCACAAAGAGCCTTCCTTGCCTGAAAATAATCACCATAATTAGCAAAATTTTCAGTCATCAAAATAAGAAATCTTAAAAAACAGTGAAAACTACCAAATAAGACCGAAAAGCCGACTGAATTCTCGTCGCTGCGGCGTATTCAACGGAACACGTGTTCTTCACTGTCTTGTCGACACGAATGCCGGAAAAATGGCCGACATTTGACTGTTTCAGACTTGAATTCTTGCCCTTCGTCGCCGACGAAGATCTTCCGAGACTCCATCTTCTTCTTTCTTTCGAAGTAGGAGTAGGAACAGGATTCTGAATCAAATCGGAAGAGTTTTGATGATTCCTCGGATGTTTTTCCTTCTTCTCTTTCTTCGCCGTCAAGAAGCTTCGAAGCCACGAGCCCGTCTTTCCCATCTCAATCAAATTCCACTACTCCACCATTGTTACATACCTGGAATACCCAGTTGCTTTCATGGTGATTTGCTTTCCTCGAATGTTTTTAATTGTCTACTATCATCCTTTTCACTCGTCACTTCTCTCTCGAAGGTCTACATGAAATGAAGAGGTAGCAACTGTAGATAAGCCACTTGCCGACCTCCAAGGTCATTAATGGTGAATATTAATTCATTAATTTTAATTTTTTGGAATACCCATTTAGCCTCTCGTTAGTTTATGGCTGTTAGAACGCGTAGAATAGAACCCTTGTTTCATACTCGTACAACAAAAAAAGATAGAACAAAGACAGATGAAAAGAGAACCTTAACGTGTAAGCGAATTAAATCCAAAAGGAAGAACACTCCATGCCCACTCCGTTCCATATTTTATAAATAATACATTGCTTAAGTGGTAGGGTAAATAAATAAATAAATAATTAATTAATTAATTATAGGTTTCTTTATGAAAGCCGCACGTGCTGTTGTAGCTGTAAGTTCAATAACATGCTCGATTGATGAAGTTCACATGTTATCTACCCTCATTCCCAATTGATGATAGTAGACAAAGAAGAACAATTTCATTGTCATTTCATAATCCACGTGTTGGATCTCCATTGGAGGGCACTGTACTCTTCACTGTGATCCACAAATCTGAGCTAAGAGGATAAAACCATTTGTTCAATATTGTACAAGCCCCAAGCCTTGTAGCTGTTTTACCTTCTCCGACAAAATAGCATGTGGACAAGAATTCAAAACCCATGCACGTGTAACAGAGCTGCCAACACGTTTAAATATCATAAATCTAGTTCTTTTAATGTTTATTTTCCCCAATCCAATTGCTAAATTCCATTATTTTCTCTAACAAGATCATTTCAAGACAGCCAGCAAATTCAAGTCCAGAACCAAGATAGAATGATGACAATACTTTCATAAAACCAGAGCGTTAACAACAACAAAAAGTATGCCACACTACTACGATCATGTTGTATCGATTTCGGCGAATTTAGCAGGGTTAGAATGGAGCTTACATCGGGCGATAGAGATTTTTCATTACTCGGAGAGTCGGAGAATGTTGAGGAGATTGAGGAAGAGGTTGACGACATCCAAGTAAAGGGAAATAGCAGCCCAAATGTAGTCATCGTAGGAGTATCTTTTGATCAAATTGTCTGTGTCGTAGACTATATAACCACAGAATATAAGCGAAGCTAGGCCACTATATATCATCAATGTGAGCCTCCCAAGAGGCAGAAATATCTGTGGAGAATAAAAGAGTCAGAGAATTTCAGAATTGAGGAGAAAGAAAGTTTAAATGAAGTGGTACCTGAATGAGAGCAAAGACAAGAAGAAGAATGATGGAAGCAAAGAGGAAAGGTCCAAGAAAGCTGAAATCGTGACCCCTTCTCACAGCCCAGAATGTGTAGAGAGTTAGGCTAACGACTACTACACATGTCAGAATTGCAGCTTCAAGTATTATTTTCCCTGTTTCAAAAACAGAACAAATTAGTGGATTAAAGCATGAATTAAATTAAATTACACTTACTAATCTTAAAAAACAGTGCTATTTTCACCTGTCTATTTTCGTTCAAGCTGTAGCTAAAATCAGAGTTTTTTTTATATTTTCAAGCAACATCATCATGTCTAAAGCAAAAGAACAGAAAAGGTAAAGCCTCGTCCGGCGAAAAGGAATGATAAAGGAGACTGAAATTAGTAACTTGAACAATTTTTTGAGAGAACTTAAGGAAGAAGGAAAGGTATATTCCTTTTCTGTCTCTCACAAGTCACACGTAAGTAATACCTGTAAATCTTCCCATATGAGATGGAAAAAGATCATTTTTCCAATCAAGAGATGTCGTCGCCTATTTTTAATAATTTAGTTTACTTTTTTACTTTGTTGGATTAATCGAAGATAATACACATTTGTGACTGGGAATATGATATAAGAAATCAATGTAGATAATAATCATAAAAAATGATAAGCAATAATGATGAGAAATAAGACGAGGATGAAGATGATAGAGTGACGTAAAATACCTTTGGTGAAGGCACAAGAAAGTCCGACAGTTAACGCAATTCCAATCGTGAATAGTGTGAGCAGGAGGAAATTCCAAGGATGATGCCGGTGATATGCATACAATGGACACAAAACTACACCCAAAAAGTAAAAAGAAAAAAAAACTGCTCAATGACAAAATTCAAGACGAATTTCATGATCATGATTGCGGATTGACGAATATAAAATCAACCCATAATGCTGAGATTGACTACCCTCGTCATAATTAGTTTCAATTTTCAATCCGTAATTTCGATACGATTTTTTCCAAAATTTTCAGCAATAGGATTTCCTCCGTCGAAATTTGAAAGAAATGCAAAAAATTCTCGAAATGAACCCGAAAAAAGACTACCAAGAAATCAAAAACAAAAGTTAAAGGAAAGAGAGTTTACGAATGAATGTGAAAACAACGATGCCTATGTAGGAGATGAGGCCAGGGGTAGTGCGAACGAAGAACTCCGGAATCGGGCGGATGAACACGACGGCAGCGGCGACACCAGCGGTGAGAAGCAACTGCATAGAGATAATAACATAAACCTTGCGAATAAAGGCCCACCGGAGTTGGGGGCTTTCCAGCATCATCGGGTAGAGTTGATCGCCGGTGGCGCGAACGCCGCTAGATTCTACATCGCACCGTCCCATTTACAATGGCGAAGCAAGGATCAAAGATTAGGAAACTGGTTTTTTTTTTTTGGTTTGGGAGAGGGGAAAACGAGGAAGAAAGAGAGGGAAAATATGGCAAGTAACGGATTCGTAGGCTGTGTTCTTGAAAGTACGAGAAAAAATATGCGTTCAGGATTTGACGTGTTTGGTTGTTGCGAGAAGGAAGGAATTGGAGAGAGAGAGAGAGGGGTTTAATTAATTATTTAAAGAACTAATTTATTATTAAAATTAACAGAAATAACTATGAAGATGCTATTTTTAGTAAATTATCACATTATTTCAAGTTATTTGTTTATTTTGGTATAAAGGTGTCTCATCATTTACGTTCAATTTCATAATTTAGCTATAAGAACCTACCAGAAGGCCACCAATTAGGAGTGGCAGTTTCATAATTTAACTATAAGAACCTACTAGAAGGCCACCAATTTGAAATCAACTGAAACAGACAACTTACATGGTATCAAATTGGACTTTAATTAAAATGTCGATATTGACCAAACAATTTTCAATTGATCTCGGATCAATTATCCCGATTAGTTTGAGTTTGCAACTAACTTTTATAAATTAACTCAATGGACCAAGTCGGTTAATACTCAAAATTTGTGAGAAATAACTAAGTTTTTAATTGCAATTGGTTAGTAACTTGTGTGCTCATTTTGCAGGGAGGTTAGCCTCGGAAACTATGTCCGAGGATAATCGGGATCGGACACGAGTTTTGCTCGGATGGCATCCGAGCGTGTCCGGGACCCGGGACTTCCGGCCCTGACACATTTGGGACTCTAGACCATGACACGCCCAGCGCACAACCTCCGGACCACTACAGGTCCGACAACCCAGCCAGTGACACATCCAGGGCTCCGGACCGTGACACGCCCGACGCACCGGCCCATGACACTGCCGAGGCTCGCGATCACGACACGCCTTATGGAGACACGGTCGTCGGCTTTGCCGAAGTCTTCTAGGGCTTTGGCCCGTTGGAATAAGTGACCGACATGGGAGAACGCTCAATCCAAATTCTCACGGATCAAGTGTTCAACCATGAGCCTTAATTGGTCACACTTAGTTTATTTCTTTTCAGCCAGCAATTAGCCTTAGAAAAGAAAGAGAAGACAGCCCAAGAAGAGAAACGCACATTCTATAGGAGAAGGCCCACAAAAGTGTCGACCCCTTTATCAAAGTGTCGACCCCTTTTATCAAAGTGTCGACCGCTCACATATCAAGGTGTCGACCACTCACATATCAAGGTGTCGACCGCAAGTGTCGACCGATTGCTTATCTTCGGTCCACTCCGAGAACTTGATCAAATCTCATCGGCCACTCTACTTAAACCTTTAAGTATTTTGGTTATTTGATCAAGGAAAAGATAAGGTTCGAGTTTGACACAGACAAATCTCAAGATGTCCGGAAAGGGTCCATCGGGCGCGTACATGACTGTTCAATCAAGGCTACCGGCGAGCCACAAGGGATTTTCATCCATAAAATCCGTGATCAAGCTGTTGAATCTTCAGAGGATCTCATAGCAACAACCTTGCACAATATCCTCGCGGATCCCACCATATCCGAGATCGGATCAACCATCAGTTCGGTCTTTTTCATAGACGCCCGAGCACATTGTGAACCATTGCCGGACAACCGAGGAACCAGGCCACGCGACACTTCGAGTTGACCACCGAGAGAACTTTAGAAGCCCCTGATCCAAATTGGCTCAAGTCAATCTCTCATTGTTCGGAGCTGCGCCCACCCGATGCACTCTCTCGGTCAACCACGGTCACCCTCGGTCAAGACTCAAAGCCAACCGTGTCAATCCTCATGAACCGAGCCTAAAGTCAACTGGAGCCTTCCCGAAGCTAATCCAAGACGTTCAAGTCATCCAAAGGCTTAGCTTATCTTTCTTAGCTTTTATCTTTTACGTTTTTAGTATTTAAGTGTAACACTTACACTTTAATGAGAAGAGAGAATTTTTAGTAAAAATTATGCAAATCACCTTCTTCCTAACCATTTGAACCTCCCTCCGACGTATACTTCTTCGGTGAGTCATATCCGGCCGAGAACGTCAACCCTCTCACGTACGATCAATGTGTCACATCCGAGTGCGGGCGATGTCTACCGAGGATAACACTTTGATTGCTCAAGTGTTCAAATTGTCCAGCCATCCTAATACCAAAACTCGCAAGAGTTTATCTCACTCCATCCCTCGAGCTTTCAACCCCTCCATTGTCTGATTTCACCCTGTTTTCCATCATCCGAGTCATTCTCATATTTTACCGAGCCATCTTCATTTTCCCTCGACCATTCCCATCACAAATCGCTTCCGCAACGCAACTCCACAATTCACACGACTCATTTTTCCTGTTTGCCGCACACACCACTAATCTGAGCCTCACGTGCGCGCATTCTTCCGATAAAGAAGTACCGACCAGCAAATAAGACACATCAGGCCCACATATTAGATATTAAACTGATAAGAACAACTACTACACATAATCTTAGCAAAAAGGCCAAGAAAGGTATGAGTTGGGCCCGCAGCTGCCTCTCCATCTTATATCCTCCTCCTTTTACCCACCATGACTCTTCTTCCGATGTGGGATATAAGTGCCTTCCACAAATCCATGGAAACAAGCGTAGGACCATCCTAGAGGTGGGATCCAATCAACCTAATTGGATAATTAATCCAAACTAAAATTAACTTAAATTTTGAATTAATTTTTGTTTCAATCAAATTTAGTTTCGCAAAATTTAAATTCATTGATTACCATTTACCAACACAAATCAATTACAATTTAATAATTACTTATAAATTTGGAATTGGATCGGTTAACCAACCCGATCCTAAAAATTAACTTATAAAAATTAAATATGAACTCAAATTGCTGAGATAATCAATTCGAACCTAAACCAATTCAAATTTTGGATCGGTTTTGTTTCGAATTTACTGTACTTTTGTTAATTAAAAATTGATCTGACTTAAATGGTCAATTTAGATTAATATGACCAGTTGATCTGATTCAATCGAGACTGTTACCCTATTAAAACAAGAGAGTGCATGGATTTTAATAAACAAATCCAGATTCTAACATGAACGACAACTACAAGGCTAAAAACACAAAGAGAAAAAAAGGATTCTAATAATCTGGATAAATGGCCAAGTTTACAATCTGATCCGAAAAAATAACTAACTGCGAGAAAGCCGTGGTGAAATTTTCTTTATCTCAAATCTCAGATAAAAAAAATTTTCACCAAAATCTTTTGGATCTACCTGCAAATAATTGCCTTGTCTGCAACCAAAATTTCAAATTATACATCTAAATGCCCACCAGAAATGCTATGTTTACCGTCGCATGAGCTCTTCCTCGATGGAATCGAAGTTTTTAAGGTTGTTGACGACGTGTTGAACTTTCTTGGACAACTGGTCGCTGTGCTCTTCGACGATTTTCATAAACGCAATCAGTTGCTCTTGATATGTCACGCATAATCGTTTCTTGTTCCGCAGTTCCACTGTTAGTTCCTGAATTCTTTTATCCTTTTCATCCTGCAACCCATAAGAAAGATAAAACAAATGTCAAATATAGTGCAATCATTGGAAAGGTTTTAAAGAGGAGCCATGTTTGGAGAGACAGATTAAGTTTGTGCATTTATGAACACGACAATGTTTAATCCAAAAACTCTTGAAATTGTCTCTCAAAAACGTTACCACAAAAGTTAGCATACTGCAAGCAACATAGAATAGAAGTATAAACTATAAACCTATAACTAGACCAAACATAAAACTAAAAAATAAAAGGATAATAGAGTATTGCGAGCGTTGACACGTTTTTTTGCTACAAATAACTAAGAGTCATAAATTCACTTGACCAAAAGAAAATTAAGTTATCCCATAAATCAATCTTGATAGATTTCTCTTTAATATAATTTCATTGCGGTTTATGATCAATCCAAAAATCACAACAGATAGCTAGAATACAAAATCTCCAAAATTATATTCTCTTTGGTTGTGCATAATCGGTAAATTGCAAAGTATGTAAATAAAAAAAATGTAATTGATGAATAAATCCACGCCCATGCTTCTTTGGTGAAAGTATGCAACCATACTGCTTTTTATATGATGTTAACTAAATTAAATAAAAATATAAATTTATTATCATAATTTTTATTTCTCTATAAGTTGTTAAAATTAATCACATTCACAAAAATGCTACAAAAATAAAAACTCACCATAGTCTGGCGGGCTTCTCGAGGAGACACAACAAGAGGATGATTATGGTCCTTCACAAATTTAGAGATCACCCATTTGCCAGATTTTTCATACTTGACATGAATCATTGCCTTGCAGCCCTCCCTTGTGCTTGTTCGTGGCTTTCGAACGGCCCCAAATTTACCTCGAATACTAACACAATATCCCTCCTTATTACATCCGATTCGACGAGCTAATATTCTTCCATCTTTTTCAGATCGGCGACAAGACATTACGCGCATAACAAAACCCACTTGTCGTGCGTAATCATCGTAGAATATCTTGGCCGCATCTTCAGAGTCGAATTCCATGCCTTCATATGGCTCTACAATAGCATCTCCATTAGATATGAACACTTTGCTCCCAACTGAACTTTCGGCTCCTTTCCCTTCCTCGTCTGTTTCCACTACCAAAAACAAAACAATTTTCTGCTTAGATCCATAAGACAATCCTCGTAACACTTTTCTTTTTTGTAGTAAAAATTTAGACAATCAAGTTCGGATATAGATGTCATGTGATGAGATTGGTCCCATAATGGAGGAACTAAAAACACATTTTCATATTTCATTCTTCCTAACACTGCATTTTTCATATTTCATATTTCATATTTCATATTTCATATTTCATTTTTTTTACAAATATCGCATTTGATTCGTTAGACTGTTTTCGTTTTAAATCGATTAATTGGTAAGCAATTAGAGCATTAGTGAGAGTATAAAATAGAGAGCCACCATATTATTCCAACAACACTAATTTTCTTGAATTCTCTCAGTTGAAGAGCAAAAGACCAGCATAGGTCTACTAAACATCATATAAACACAAAAAATCTAATGTTTTCTACTAGTTAACTCACCAAGCAGTTGAGTTGAGTCTCGAAAAATCACCCAAATTTCACAATCATGGAACAGACGAGAAAATCAACCACAGAAAACGAGAATCGATAGTCACAAAGCGAATTAGCATTATACACCTACTATTTTCTATGTATTTCAGTCGTTTGTATCGGTTAGTGAAGAACAAATAAAATTGTGAAAATCTTCGGGCCCGAAGTCAATCTTCCACTATTGACAGACAAATCAAACTTTGAAAATACCGGAAAGAAATTAACAACGAAAGAACCCACTTAAAATCAGAACCTAAACAGACATGAAGAGAGCCACTATATCTGAAAATAAAGCGTGGGGTAGAGAGAGACGTACTAGTTGACCAGTTGGGTGTGATCCCGTTTGATCAGAGTTCTTCCGCTGAGAATTCCCTGAGCTGTAAATCACCAAGAAGCGAGACGAAGATATGGTTTGGGAAGGGTAGAGGCTGCTGACGCAAATCGGAAAAACCAAACCACGTACTTTTTCTTACTAAAACAAAACCGTAAATCAAAGCAAACCGGTTTCAAAACATGGGTTAAAAACCGTATGCATTTTAAATTAGTGTTAAACCAATTAAAATCCTGTAATTGAAGTGATTTAACAAATTTAGGGGTGCACCCAATGAGATTTTGAGATGAATTAAAACCGAAACAGTGAATTACTGCAATTTCAATTTGTTTTATCGGATTTATATTTCAAAAAAATATTTTTTTATTATTTAAATAAAGTTTTAAATGATTATACCGAATTTAAAATAGATTTCTAAGTTTATATTAGTTCTATTTAATTTGAGTTGCGTTTTATATAATTTTAATTTTTTATCTACCTTCCGATATATGATTTCATGCTTTTAAGTTTTACGACAAAAAGTAGACTAAACCGACATTCCAATCCATGGCCCGGTCTCAGTTTGGTTTTGCCAACCCTAAACATTAAATCATTTTTGTAATTGTCAGTTTTGATCTGATTTTGACTATTTTAAAAAAACAATTCTTAAATTTTAAAATAAACAAATTTTATCTACCATCTTATTTATGATTTCATGGTATTACGACAAAAACTAGACTAAACTGACATTCAATCAAGGGCCCTGTCCCAGTTTGATTTTGCCGACCCTAAACATTATATCATTTTCGTAATGGTCGGTTTTAATCTGATTTTAATTATTTTTTAAAAAAAATAATTGTTAAATTTTAAAATAAACAAAATAAACGACGACGTAATCCCATTACGTGACATGAGGATCCGTGTAGCCAGTCTGCTGTCGTGGCTGCAAGGTAGATGTTCTCATCATAAACTCACCCTGATCCAAGCACTCACACCAATGTTAGAGTCAAGGCATGAAACGGTTATTATATCGAGATCTCAATATAACATTGTCAAATACAGGATCAATATAACATTCAGAAACATTCTCAAAAACATGGCTCTTTCTGCTGGTCGATCCGTGAGGACCATTCCGCTGGATTCTGGGTTGGCTAAACTCGAGCTAGAGAGAGAAAGAGATCATAGTACAGAGAGAAAGAGAGAGATCATATTTTTGGAGTCCTGCATGATATTATAAATCTCAAGGAAGTATATTACCTATTTCATGGAAGATGTCATTGACATTGGATGCAGTTTGTGCTCAAGATTCCATAAAGAAAAACTCATTCTTGTTACCAAAAGGCGAAATCTCTCGTCCTTAGAGCTCTTACACTCCAGCTCGACAGGTTGTGAGAGGGTAAGTTACGGTGATTCAGCAGTCCAGAGATGAGAAGCCTTCTTCTTGATGCCTCAATGAGCTACCCCAACATTAAGAGTAACAACTCTCACACTAGGGCAGCGCAGGATTCGAATCCCGACACTTGTTATCAGATCTACGATTCCTCGACCACTGAGGTGAACCCGCACGGGCAGAAAAACCCATTCTCCTCCGCCTATGTTTGAGCCTCCTGCAGTAATTGATCTCTTTCATGATTTCTCTAAACTTTGTATTTTAATAGACCTGCAACTTTTCTTTTGATCTCTACCCTATTTTTGAAACTTCCCTTTTAAAAATCATCGCAAAATCTGAATTATATTAAAATATAACTGCGTTGACGAACTACACTATAAAAGCAAAGTGGAATCAAAATCATTCTTTACTGAAATTAGCAGTTTTCGACCTCTGTATTATTCATCAAACATATGATCTAAAAGAGCCAATATAAAATGTTCAGGCTTTGCTCTCAAACGATTGCTTGAATTATGAAGAAACAGTAAAAATAAGATACTTGCCTCTGCAGACACCTTCTTTGCTTCCAACAAGTTTGCTTCATGAGTTTATTTCCAGCAAATGCCATTATCATATTTGGATTTCCTTGCACAAGACCAAAAAAAAATAATTGCCGTAAGACTTGGTATGGACGACCACATTTCAATTAATTAAAAAATTCTCTGAAGAGAAACTCAGTACTTCGAGCTTGAAGCTCTTGTACCCATTTTTTTGGCACGATCAAGAAGCCTACATTAAGGGAGATTTATTGACATTATATTTAACTAGACAACATTAATCAAGACAAATATGCTCAAACGAATCAAGATTATCTGAAAACTTCCTAGCCCATCAAAGTAAAGCATAAGATATATGATCTATTGAAGAGCTTTGAAGTGAATAATCTGGTTCTTATCAGTTGTGAATGACTTATATACTCTACGACATTTTGAACAGGGGAAGTAAGAATATGTAACCAAAGAAATAACACCATTTACCAGGAAGGGTTCTTTCTTCGAAAAGGAAAGAAAAATTTCCAAGTGAACAGAGGCACAAAAACTGGAATTCGACTAATGACCTTTGAACTATTATGAGCAGATAGAAAATCATTTTTTCTCTAGAAAAAAATTTATTGCTTCAAAGAAATGCTCTACTTTCTTGGCAATCTCAAGATATGACCATTTCCAAGAAGCACCTGAACTAATAACAATTGAACAGTGGGAACAAAATAGCATCCAAAAACATCAAAATATTTTACTCTAAAAATGCAAATCAATATTAGACCTTTAATTCCTAAACGTGTGCAGTAAGCAATTCATGAGCCCAGCAACATATGAATTAGCAAAAGTAGAGTTAAACTTGACAATATATCCACATATGGTAAGTAATAACAAGATTTACTCATCACCCACCGAAAATGAAAGTGGTGAGCATGCGATCACATTATTGTCTTGTTCAATCATTAGCGGAGGTTATAATCAATCAAAAAATGTAATTTTCAATACCCAATGGCAGTCTGATCCTTGTCAACTTAAATATACATCTTACAAGAAGTTATTAATGTTGACAAGAAATATAATTTCAAAAACTTAATAATCACAAAAATGGCAAAATCAGCTCTCTTTTATACAAGAAAAGAATCAACAAAACTCTCTTGCTGAAATTATAAAAGCTTGAATAAATTATGCACTCAGTTTCATCAACTAATAAGAATACGACATAAACAAAGAATTTTTTTTTACAGCTATCTTAGGTTTTAGAAGTCTAATTTTAACTAGGTCGTAGCAAAATATGCATACCCTTTTTGACACCCTGTCGTGCAGCTCTTGCCAATGCTCCTATTAACTGCTTCTATTTAGCCACTTATCGGAGAACTATAGAAGAAAAAACCAATCTTCATCAAGTTAAAACAGAATGCGATGCTCAATATTAACTTTGAAGTTGATTATTTTTAAGACTTTCCCAAATAGAGGGCCCTTCTGGATGGACATCAACAAAATATTTTACAAATCGTGCATCAGAACATGCAAGGATACTACTCAATGTTATGTTGGCCTTGGCTGCACCCTTCTCTCTCAGCCACATATACATTGAAAGTCTAGAGTTTATTCTCTCCATTTTGTAACATAAATAAGCTGGAAAGGCTACAATGCTATCCAGAGGGTATCCCAAGCAGTTTACTAAACAATCTATCTTTTTTTGAATAACATCTTTGCTTTGGTTCAGAAGCATTGGAGCATGTTTAACTACATCTACAACGACATTAAAATCCAAACCGGCTTTTACTAGACAATCAAATCTTTCTTGTAGTTGATCTCCCCTGCCTCGAAACTTTTTTAGAGCTTTCACCATCTCGTTTGAGTTTTCGACATAACCTAACCTCAATAAGAACGATGTTTTCTCTAGATCTTTTACAGGATCTTGACAAGGTACCACTACACCACTTCCAATTTTTGATTTAGATGCCAAAGTAAACAGCTTTCCTGGATCATCCATTATAATTTTATATAAGCCAGTAGCATCAACTTTGAGATATTTACAAACAGTTCTTGGTCCTTTCAAAGAGCATGTACTCAAAATCTGAATGTGTGTTTCTACTATAAATGCAATGTCTTTGGTTGCCATTCCAATTTCAAAGAGAAAATTCACTGCCTGCAGAAGATTGTCGGAACACCTACCAGATAAAATTTGATGATTTTGGACAAATAATGAGTAAAGTTTATTAATATTGAAACCCAACTTGAGCAATCTGCCAAATAATATGTATACCTTCCTCCCTGAACCTTCAAGTAACAATAATGGATTAGATTTAAATAAATCGTGCATCTGCGCCTCTTGGTAACCGACTTTATGAAGAAAATTCATAGTATCAAGTATTCGAGTCCAATTATAAGTATATTTATGAGATAAATACCTTGCAATCCAATCAACTTCAAGTCCCAATCTGCTTAGATTCTCTATGATCTTAATAAAATCATGGTTAATGCAATCAATCAAAAGTGTTGGGCAACAACCAACTAGCTTAATTACTGTAGACTTCCCGAATCCTAACTTCTCCAAAGCTTGAAGTTTAGAGAGTATGACGCCGTAATCATACTGAAATATCTCTTTTGCTTCCTTATACATTTTACCCATCTTGAAACGCGGTATACCATAGTTGCATAAGGTATGAAAGTTTTCAAGCAACATATGATCATCACAGAGAAACATCAAGTGTCGGGGGAGGTGCAACGGCAAGTCAGATGGAAGCATACCCAAGCTTTCAAAGAAAGGTTCGAACTCGTTGATGGGATGGTATCTGAGAAACTTAGTTAGCGATCGAGCTACGTCTTCCTTCTGATCGACCTTAGAGAGCAAGTTTTGAAGAAACCGAGGGGAATTTTTGCTAATATGCTCTGCGTCAGTGAAGCTGAAACTCCTCGTACAATGGAGGTAATCAAATAGTACATCTTGAGCTTCTGTCCTAGCCATTCGAGAAACTCGGCCATGAAAATTAGTAGACGACACCGACTCCCTCATCGTGATTCTCGAAGAATTATTGACGCTCGAACTGCAGAGGCATCGAAGCTGCGGCATAACAGCACCAAAGCTTCGAGTTCTATTGGATTCGTCACTGAAAAGAAAGGACGAGAGAGCAAGTTGATTGCAATGAGCAATCATTTCAGAGAAATTCAACACTCTTCTACGAACTCCGAAAATCAGCATCGCACAAAAGCAAAAAGGCGAATTTCGAAGGATTGTAATGGAGTTGGTTGAGAAATTTCCATGGATTGTAGGCAACCTTTTCAAAGCTAACACCTGAACGTAAGGGTTCTCGACTTAGGTTTAGCAGGAACAAAGCTTTAATTAAGCCCTACAAGGCTACACCGGGAAATAATTCGACCGAACCGATTTAGCTCGGTCTGTCGGGTTTTTAATTTCAAATTAATTCCGGTTTTTAATTTGATTACAAGAACTAGTTAAAAGTTCAAATGGAGCCAGGTCAATAAACCCAAGAAAACTTCATAGACCGATTTACTTCCATAGATCGAAATAATCGTAAGATGTTCAATGATTTACGTGTTTCGGCTCAAATGGATAGTCAATACATAGATATTTGGTTAGAAAGATAACCATTGATAATTAAAAGGGTAAATATAAGATTATTTTTTATCTCTCTTCTTGAAGTGTCTTTACATAATTAGATCAATTTAAATAATAAATATATATTTTTATTTTTTATTCATTAAATACATTTGAATTCATTTTATCATGCGACGACATGTCAAGATATATAGCAAGAAAGTATATAAAGAGACTAAGTGTAATTGAAAATAAGATAATATTGATAAAAGCCTAAATTACAAGGTTGTCCCCTAAACCGATCTTAAATTATAATTTATTCACAATTCAACCATTTTACGATCACCCATACTTGAAATAAGTGCGAACAATGCTCGAGAATGGGCAATATTAACAAGGGACCTCATATTTGTGCCGACACTCAAGCGAAAAGGAGTAAATTGTATTCAGAAATGAGGGCCATTAACAAATATAGTTTAAAATAGAGAAAACTTTATTAAAACTAAATAAATATGATTAATGTTTTGAATATTTAACATGTTACGATGGTGCAAAAAAAGAACAAACTCAAAAGACAGAAACCAAGAAAAACGAACTCATTCCATGAGACGACAAAGACAAATAAGCACGTGCATTTCTATCTAAGTTTGTACACGAAACAAATAGCAACGTTCAAATCTGAATCGCACACAGCTATACCAAGACAATACATGCCATTCATTCAACATGGTCACTGAGGGAACTAACTGCAGCATGAAGTGCTGGCTGCCCTTTCTGCAGGTCGATCCATGAGAACCATTCCTGCCGGATTCTGTGCCGGCTGCACTCGGGGTAGCCTCTTAGCTGCACCCAAAATCATCCATTCTCATCAGAGAGAGAGAGAGAGAGAGAGAGAGAGAGATTTATCATATTTTTTGAGCCCCATTTTATATGGATATTAAATCTCAAAGAAGTGTGTGATACCTATTTCATGGAAGATGTCATTGACGTTGGATGAAGTTTTTGCTGAAGTTTCCATAAAGAAGAGCCCATTCTCCTCTGCATATGCTTGAGCCTCCTGCAGTGATTGAGCAAACTCTCTTTCATGTTTTTCTAAATTTGTATTTTCAGTAGACCTGTAACTTTTCTTTTTATCTTTAAAATGGTTTTCAAACTTCCCTTTCTACAATCATCACGAAATCTGTATTACAATCAAATATATTTGTGCTGCCGAACTACGAAATCAAAGCAAAGTGGACTTGAAATCATTCTTTACTGAAAAAATGGAAGTTTTGACCTCTGCACTTATCAATACCAAACAGTTTAGAGAGTAAACAAAAAAGAAGATACTTGCCTCAGCAGACACCTTCCTTGCATCTAACAAGTCTGCTTTATTGCCAGCAAGGGCCATTACCATATTTGGATTTCCTAGTGCAAGATCAAAAGAAGAATTGCCATAAGACAGTGGTATGGACGATCACACATAAAACAATTACAAAATTCCCTGAAGAGAAAAACAGTACCTTGAGCTTGAAGCTCTTGAACCCATTTTTTGGCTCGATCAAAAGAAGCCTACATTAAAAGCAATTTATTGAAACTATACATCAAAAGCCTACATCATTAATCAAGTCTAATGTACCCATATGAATCAACATTATCTGAAAACCTTCTAGTCCAACAAAGTCAAGCATACAATATATAATATTAATATATTGAAGAGCTTTCAGACTCTACTACATTTCAAACAGGGACAAGTAAGCATATGTAAGACATAGTACAGTTAAGCAGGAAGGGCTCTTTCTTTGAAAAGGAAAGAACGGTCTCCCAAGGGCACACACAAAAACTGGCGATTGAGCAATGAACTTTGAACTATGAGCAGAACAAATTGCTTACTTTCGGAGGAGCAGACAGAAAAATCATTTTTCTCTATACAAAAGTAATTATTAAAAATATCATACATCAATAAGGAGTTTCGATAAATAAGTAAATCCTTAAATTTTTGCATACGAAAAGATAATATTTGTTAAGTTTCTGGTTGCAAAAAAAAACAAACAAAAAAGACATGCAAATTCATAACTAAAGCTGAATGAGATTATCTCGGTGTCTTAAACACACTTGATTGGTTATATCAAATACAATGATAGCAGCTGCTGCTCCTCTATAATACATTGGAGCCAAGCTATGGTATCTCTCCTGCCCTGCAGTGTCCCAGATTTCAAATTTCACAGTTGCATCATTCACAGCCACTGTTTGGGAGAAAAAGGCAGCTCCAATAGTTGATTCCTGCATCATTCAATATTGAAGTTTTCGGCAAAAACATAATAAGAACCTAGTTGATTGTACTGGCTGAATACACAAAAGACCCAACCTGAAATTCAACAAATTGTCCTTTAACAAAGCGCAAAACAAGACTCGACTTCCCAGCACCAACATCTCCAAGAAGCACCTGGACAAATGACACTAGCACAGGATGATACGAGCGAAGCCATGAAAGCTCAATATCAACGCAATTATAATACATGATTTAGGATTAATGCTGTTTTTACTATGCATGCAAGCAGCCGATGATTAACACTTTATTGCATTTTGATTACCCAAGCAACATCCCAGATAGCAAGTACCAGAAAATGAGATTTCAGGTTTCATCGAGAACTGATATAGCTTCAATGCAAGGTTTACTTAGTTATAATCAAATTAGGAATTGGATGGGATTAAACTAAACCCTAAATCTAACACAAAAGAAAAAAAAAATGACAATAAGAAAACAGCTTGAAAACAAACTGTCAACGTCTAGATCGTCAACCACATAATACGTATTCACAGCTCAAACAATTAAGACGTACATAGATCTAAAACAAAATTGAATTGAAAGATAAAAAATCACACCAGGAAAAACAAAGGACGCACAGAAGAGAATGAGCGAGCAAATCGAAACTCAATTCTAAACAATCAAGTGGAACCAATTTCAGAATTTCACGTCAAAATATATAACAATCGCGGGAAAGAACAACGGCCCTAAAAATTGGAAGAATTAAACCAAGTGAAAAATACACGAGAAAGGAAAACGGGGTAAAACCCTCACCAATTTGGCATTAATGTTCGTGTTTCCGCTGGTGGCCATGCTTGAATTAGAACAAAAGATCAACGAAAAATTGAAAGAATTAGAAAAAAGAATCAGGTTCAACGATGGCGCAGGAAATAAAGGGGTAGATGAGATGATCCCCGATAAGATCTGTTGCAGCCCCTCTTTCTTCCTTCGAAAATTAGAAAAAAGTAAAAACTAGAACTTGGGAGCGACAGCAAACCACAATTTTTACCTTAAAACTACAGTAATGCTTCGTCTCCTATTTATAATTTTAACTCCTATCAGCTCAGCTAGATCACATATATTATTTATTTATTAAGTGAAAAAATTATATATTATTTATTTGGAGAGCTCTAGTGATTTCGTTTTTACATGAATAATAAATCTTTCAATCCTATATTCAACTATTTATTCATTATTAATGCTATAGTTATTCTCTTGTCATATATTCTGACGTATTGTTATGTGATTGACTCAATTTAAATGTATTTGATAAATAAAAATAAAAATAATTATTTATTATTTAGATTAATCAAATCATGTGGTGACACGTCAAAAAATATGATAAGAAAATAATCTTAGGCTAATTTTTTGTTTATTGATCTCATGCCCATTTGATATCGAATAATGTGAAATCAAGGGCTTATGTTTGATTCAATTGCTGAATAAACGGATGGAGGTGCAATTTACCCATGTTGAGTTTAACTAATAAATTTGCGATATGATCTAAATTATTGACCGCTGATCTACGATGAAGTTTGATCTGTAAAAACAAAAGTGAAATATGTAATTTGTTTAATTATCATAATAACAAGCATGTACAAATTTCAAATAGATAACTGAACCTTTAATTATATCAATGGACAACTTCACATATGGATAGAGTTCAAATAACACCGTAAAATTCTATGAATTATCACATTAGTTATCAAAGTATTGAGTGTATTTATAATTGACACTTTTAATTTTAAAAATCTATCAATAATCACTCGTCATTGACTATATACCCTATTATAATTCAATTTTGAATTTATTTGTTCTACTTTCTCACCCTCAATCGTCTTAATCGAATATGTTGGAGTTAAGAAGAGTGTATGATTAGCCTTAAATTTAAATGTAATCTATTAATTGATAATTTGTTTCACTTCAAAATATTAATTAATAAATAAAAAATTGAAGCTGTCATTTGAAAAATTCATTATTGGATATATCAATGACATGACATTTAAGTGTAACTAAAAAATATTTTTTTAAATTAATAAGTAGTTTATTCTTTATTTAATAGATAATATTGAATAATATTAAAGTATAGTTTAATGGTTCACTTAGAAAGAGTCTTAGTTTATTAGCTCAACGGCGTCGCTTTGATCGCACTATAAAGCCAGTATCTCTCTCAGAGAGATCTTGAAGAAATTAAGAGAGGGGAGAGATGGAGAGGCGGTTGAGAGGAAGAGTTTGCATGTTGCTCCCTCTTCTGCTTCTTAGCTTCATCGCCGGCATCGATTCCTTATCGGTTACTGTAAACCAGGTCGAGTGCGTTTACGAATACGTTCTCTACGAGGGAGACACCGTTTCAGGAAACTTTGTCGTCGTTGATCATGATATATTTTGGGGCTCTGATCACCCGGGCATCGACTTTACGGTTTTTTCCTCCATTCTTGTTCTTATTTTTATTTTTTTTTCATTCTAATTGTCTCAAATTGGGGTTTGGATTTTTTTTTCTTCGATCGGTTATTTGAGTCGGAGTTGTGTGAATGTGGCTTAGTATGGGAGTAAATAATGCCTTGAATAGTTTTCAATTATGTGATTTTGAATGAAATAATGGTTATTTAGCATCAAACGAGGAATTCAGAACTTTTATTGGTTAAAATAATATAGGGTAAATCAATGGCAGTTAGAGATGTTTTTTTAGTTGCGATAAACTTTTAAGTAGATCGATTAAGACATCAAAATATGAGTGTTTTTAAACCACATCTTATCAAATAACACCTTAATATATGAGCGAAATTTCAACTGATACCTCTAAATTTAGAGTTTTATCAGAAGACACCTCGATATTAAATTTTTCTTAATTATGCTTATTTCTAGTTTTTAATTTCAAATTTTTCGGGTCTAATTTCTTGCCATTGATCATCCTAATCGAAAATGAAGAATAGACAAAAAAAAGTTAAAAATGATAGGACATCTATTGAAAATGTTCTAAACTTAGAAGTTTTGATAAATAAATTAAAAATTTAAGATGTCAGTTGAAAAATACTCATATTTTGCATGCCACATTATTTGGAGTATGAGTTAGGTGCTCGATGCTCATTCATTAGAAATCTTTTAGTAGTTTAAAATTATAATAGATCAAATAATGGAAGACAGTTAGCCAAAACAGTAAAAATGTGAGTGGATTGTTGAAAGAAAGAAACAATGTTAATGAAGATAGGTTCGTGGTGTTTGAATTCATTTTTCTTCAAACATAGTTTTATTCTTCATAGACATTTTTTTGTCTGTCTTCTTTAAAGAATGAAATATTATGATTAAGGATATATTGGTTGTCGCGAAAGGCCCCACAGTTTTCCTGGCTGAGAAATCTGAACGTATGTTTTTAGTCTTTTGTGTGGATATGTTATCAATTTCACATATATTACATAATATCTACGTGTCACCATCTATTTACCAAATTATATGTGTCATCCAGGTAACATCTCCCGGGAATAGTGTTGTCAAAAGTTTGAAAGGAACATCAGGGGATAAGTTCTCATTTAAGGCTCCACGTCTTGGAATGTACAAATTTTGTTTTCATAATCCTTACTCAACACCTGAGACAGTTTCTTTTCATATTCACGTTGGCCATATTCCGAATGACCATGATCTGGCAAAAGATGGTAAACATCTTTTTTTATGCGAATAATGTTGAAACGTGAATTTTCAATTCTCAAGCATTTTGAGATTCCTTACCTAAGTATACTCATATGTTATGACTTCTCCCAGAACATCTCGACCCTATAAATGTTAAGATTGCTGAGCTTAGGGAGGCATTGGAGTCCGTTACATCTGAGCAGAAGTACTTGAAAGCACGAGACACTCGACACCGTCTCAGTATGTTTCTTTCGGTTTGCTTGTGATAACTGATTATTAAATGATAATTTTATGCTGATTATGAATTAAATGCTAGTTAGGTGTGTTATTGAATTTCCAGCTTAGACATTCGCCAATTCTATTGAAATTTTTGTGTCTATTTTGGTCTTTGGTGGACTTGTTCTAACAATCTGCAATGTAGAAAGTTGGAATATTTATTATGATGTGCATGACAGTATGTAAGTAAGTCTACTTGCTTCCAGTTCAAATAAATGAGGTGTGAAAATTGGTCTGCGACAAAAAGGGGAATGCTAGATCCTTCGTGTAATGATTTAAAATTTTCAAATTTTTTAACATCTAGTTGATTTAGTTACCAGGACATGAGAACGTCTTTTTGAATAACGTCTGATTCTTGGGAAAAGAAGTTGATTATTGATGGTTTGTTATCTGAATTTTATTCATTTCTTAGTACCTAGGGATATTATGTGGTACAATAGCTCTACTGGCCGTGATGGCAAAGCGTCTTGAAATTTCCCTTCGCATAGACTTGCATCTTAGATAAATCCTGAAAGGGTTCATACTTCTACTGAACTTGGTTTTGAGTTTTTCTTTTTGTTACTTATTTTGTTTTCACCAATTATGTCAAGCTGCTATCTGTATAAGAAAAGCACAGAGTTGTCCCAAACCATTTGAAACAAAATTGTTTGATAGAATTGGGGTACTTGTCTGACTGTGGAAGCTTGATCCTTGTTCTTATTACTAATTGCTCCTATCTTTACTCTGTTGTAGCCAACGAAAGCACCCGAAAGCGGGTGATATTCTACACTGTTGGAGAGTACATTATGCTAGGAATCGCAAGTGGTCTACAAGTCATTTACATTCACCGCCTCTTCAGCAAGTCAGTTGCTTATAACCGGGTTTGAATCGCCTTATTGATGTCTGTACCAAGCACCAATCGGTGACGAAAGAGTACAAGTTAGTTCAGATAGTTATATCCTGATACAGAGAAAGGTTTCTAGTTTATAACTCATTTTATGTTATAGTTGTTAGCTTATTGAGTATCCAATAATTTTTTTTATTCGGAATGTTTGATTGACACTCTAAGTGAATCTAATTTGCTCGAGATTGAAAAATATAGGAATCTTCAAGGTAAAGTCTTAGAGCGCAGATGTAAGCAAAGGTTTGTGACGAACTACGTTAAAGTTGTCAATCAAACTTTACAATGATTCTTCTTTTCAAAAGACATCACTATTGCTTTGCTTGACTATTATTTTCGAAGGAGGTCACCTTTACTTCACAATTTTTCGTTCGAAAAAATAAATCGCTCGATAACCGGATTACGATTTTACAATTCGTACAATCTCACACTTTGACACCGAGTGTGAGTGAAAAATTCAGCAGCACATTCGCGTTGTTTTTTTCGGGTTAAATTCTTGCTTCTTTGAGCTTTTTTTTTCTATTTGTAACTTTAGCTGCGGGAAGTTTTTTGGTCATCCCTTGGGCATTTTGGTTAATAATTTCTACCCGCGGTTAGAGTGAAAAATATGTCAGTTGGAGTTTTGGTTGACTCTTCGTGCTTTCGGTCATCTATTTTGTAATTTTGGTCTATCATTTTGTGATTATGATCGACCCTTTTAGTGCCTTGACGTTTTTGGGCATTTTCAATCGTTCATTTTATGATTTTGATCAATACTTTCAGATGCTTGACAAAAGCTATACAGTTTTCGAGTGCTGGATTCAACTGATTGAGATGGCCTAGAAATCAGTTAAGGAGGACTTAGTTTGGTTTTGATTTAGCTTCAAATCACAGTTGTTTGACAATTTAGATTTGAAAAGCAGAAAGATAAAAACACGTAGATTTATACTCTTATTCGAAAAATGTTTTGAATTTAATACCAGAATTCG
Organism: Begonia fuchsioides; assembly: GCA_003255005.1. NCBI lineage: Eukaryota > Viridiplantae > Streptophyta > Magnoliopsida > Cucurbitales > Begoniaceae > Begonia > Begonia fuchsioides. The sequence continues at coordinate 243,741 of QAOC01024128.1, forward strand.
AGCTTGTTGCTTTCGAAGTATCTTCTTTAAGCTGTCCTTGGCCGAGTTGTGGAAGAATCTCTTTATGTTCTTGACAATTGTTCATAAATAATTGTGTGAAACAAAATGATACATCATTTAAACAGATATTTTATTATTATGATTTTTATTAATTGTTTTGTTAAATTTAAAGAGAAAAAGTTGCAGAATTTGACAGTCTCACCGAAGATCTTCCTCTCTTCGGGGCTTCTCAGTGGGGAGGCTCTTAGCTTCAACCTCCGAAGGGGTCTGCCTGAATATACCAGTTAGTCTGCAGGGAGTGGGATTTGATATCACTGCTTACCCTTTTCCAATACCGAGTGTGGATTTGGTGCTCGGAATGGACTGGCTCCGTCAACTGGGAACGTTCCAAGCCAACTTCCAACAGCTATGGCTAAAGTTCAAGGTCCACGGCTTGTTTCACACTCTGATCGGGGAGCCAATGCTGAACCTTCAGCAAATTTCGCTCAAGAGCATGGCAAAATTATACAACTATGGAGATCAATGTTTCTTCGTGGAAGTCCAATCAGTGGAAGATGGTGGGCAGTTACCGAAGTCCAAGGACACACAGGAGTTATTTGACCGATTACGGGCTGCACACCCGGCTGTTTTTAAGGAATGCCCCGGCCTGCCTCCTGCTCGATTCAGAAACCACGAGATTCATCTCCAAGAAGGGGTTGTCCCTCCCCACGTAAGGCCATATCGGTATCCCTATATGCAGAAGAACGAAATTGAAAAACTAATCAAGGATATGTTAGAAGTGGGGCTGCCAAATTTTGACCTCCGCGCCAGTGCTGGGGCTGCCAAATTTTGATAAGCCCTTCGAAATACAGGTGGATGCTTCCGGAGCGGGGCTAGGAGCGGTTTTAATGCAGCAAGGTCGCCCAATTTCTTTTTTCAGTAAAGGTTTGTCAAGCAGGACCAAAGAAAAGTCGGTTTACGAGAGGGAACTTATGTCTTTGGTTGTAGCAGTGCAAAAATGGCGTCCCTACCTCCTTGGCTGGCCGTTTATTATTTATACCGACCAGAAATCCCTTAAGTACTTGTTGGAACAGCGGCTGACAACTCCAGAACAACACAAGTGGTTGATTAAATTGATGGGTTACGAATTTCAGATAGTGTATAAGCCGGGAAAAGATAACAAGGTGGCGGACGCCTTGTCTCGAAGGGGTGGCTGGACAGAAAGTGAGTGTTTCCAGATTTCTTGCCCAAATTTCTTGGACACAGCTACTCTCAAGCGAGAAACAGAGATGGACCCTCTATTAAAAACCATTCGTAGTGATATTCTTGCTGGCAGGGAGGTCAATCCCAAGTATGAGATGCAGAATGACATTCTACTTTACAAAGGGAAGATAGTTATACCTCAATCGTCCTCTCTAAAGCAACAACTGTTAAATGAGTTCCACAATACGCCCACAGGAGGTCATTCGGGAGTTTGGCGTTTCCTAAAGCGCATTAGCGCCAATGTTTATTGGAAGGGTTTACCGCGAGATGTCCAGCAAATGGTGGCAGCCTGCACAATTTGCCAACAAAACAAGATTGACTCCACAAGCCCTGCTGGGTTGCTCCAGCCTTTACCCATTCCGGATCTAGTGTGGGAGGACATCTCAATGGATTTTATCGAAGGCCTACCCAAATCCAAGGGGTTCAACTCGATTTTGGTGGTAGTAGATCGTTTGACCAAATTTGCACACTTTATTCCTCTCAAGCATCCTTACTCTGCAAGCCAAGTGGCGGAATTATTTTGCAAGGAAGTCGTCCGGCTTCATGGAATTCCCCGAAGCATCGTAAGCGATCGTGATCGAATTTTCACAAGTAATTTTTGGAAGGAACTATTTCGCCTGCAAAATACTCGCTTAAGTATGAGTTCCTCATATCACCCTCAATCGGATGGGCAAACCGAAGTGGTGAATCGATGCTTAGAAGCGTATTTGAGATGCTTAACATCAGAGAATCCGAAACTATGGGCTAAATGGATCTATTGGGCAGAATTCTGGTACAATACCAACTACCACAGCGCTATAGCGATGACGCCGTTCAAGGCTGTTTATGGGCGGGACCCCCCCACCCTAGTCCGATATTGTGGTGGCAAGACGGTCGTCGGCTCCCTTGACCAACAACTCCAGGCAAGAGACGCCATACTTCATCAATTGCGGGGAAATCTAATTCAAGCTCAAGCTCGAATGAAGAAAATGGCAGACTCTTCTCGGGTGGAACGCACGTTTGAAGTGGGAGAGCTAGCGTGGCTGAAACTCCAACCTTACCGCCAAACATCGGTACATTCCCGCTCAAATCATAAATTATCTCCACGATTTTTTGGTCCTTTCAGGATTGTCGCAAAGGTGGGCAGCGTCGCCTACAAACTACTTTTACCTGAAGGGTCAAGAGTCCATCCAGTGTTCCACGTCTCCAAACTCAAAAAAGTGGTGGGGAATCCTCCAATTCAAACAGCACCGGTCCTTGTTGGCGATTCAAGAGAAAGTGACGGGGTGATGCCTGAAGAAGTACTTCAACGGCGCACATCTGTATCGGGGGATCAAGTCTTGGTGAAATGGAGCTCGGGCTCACCTGAAGACGCCACATGGGAAGATGTGTCGATGTTGCGAGAACAATTTCCGCACTTTGACCTTGAGGACAAGGTCGGAGTCAAAGGGGGGAGTAATGTTGCACATAATTCAGTGGAGCAAGGGTTATTTGGTAAATGCTACAAAAGAAGGGAAAAGTGATTTGCTGCGTACGTTTATTGTGTGAGGCTTATTTCTCTTTTTGTGATTTTGTTGTCCATTGTGACAAGGACAGTAGATGTTGACTGTTTGTTTAAGTGGTCGGGTTGTTTCGTTAGTAGGCAGTTTTGAACAAACAAAGAAAGTTGTTTAGAGTTTAGCCAAGTCTTCCGTGGGAGATTTGTGGGTTAGGTGTAGTGTGTTGTTCTTGTTTTGCAGGTTGTTTTTACGCTTTCGAAGACTTCCAGATTCTGCTTCCGTTTAATGTGCAACACTCTGCCTGCATATTTCTAACAATTGTTTATAAATATTTAATTTTAAAAATAAAAAACTAGTTCGAATATTTTCATTTGTGTTTTAAAGTATTTTGCTTCCGGGAAAGCAGAGTTTTCCTGTGGACTGTAACCTATAAATGGACCACTCTATTGCCACTATCTTCTTCCACTGCCTTCCTGTAAAATTACCTTTTTTTCTAAAAAAATTACTTTTTTTTGCTAAAAATAAATTACCCTTTTTTCTTAAAAAAAATTACCTTTTTTCTAAATAATTACTAGCCCTTCTGTTGTCTAGATGCTAGGGTTCGTGGCTCTCTCTCTCTCTCTCTACCTGCAGAATCTAGCTACCTCTAGAGCTTCAATTAACTAGTTCTTCATCGAGCATTTAAACAATGGAGAACATAAGTTTAGGCTCTGAAAGCAGAGCTAGGGTCACTAGACTTAGTATGCATGCTTTCAAAGTAATTCTGCTTTTTTGCTTGTCTATTTATTAATCTCATAATTTTAATTTGCCCATTTTTCATAACTCTACTCATGAATCGTTACATCATATTTTTCCTAATGAATGACATATAATCAAGCAACTATCACGGGTACGAACAAAACATGCTATCACAATTCATCCAGCTTGCAAAAGCCAATCGACGACAAGTGAGACATTCTCTAGCATCCATGCGTTATTCTTTTTTCTGTTTATCTGGGTTTTTCTAACAATTACGAATCTAATTAATCATAGTAAAAAATAAAGCAAATTAAAAAAAATAATAAACAAACTAAACACTAGTCCTTTTGAAGCATTGTATATGATGCGTCATTATTAAGCATAGGTAGCATCATCGGACACCTAAAAAGAATTAGTGGTTTTGATTTTGGAAGATGGTCGCTCTCATTATTTCCATAAACCACCACTTGGCAACTGGACTTAACCATTAGATGGAACTAGAAAGCTTTCACCAAAATGGAATTAGATGGAATACCAAACCAAGGACGGAAGACGACAGTGGGAATTCAAGGTTCTGTTAATCGTGAGAGTTTTGTTCGATTTAAGTAGTTGCACAATCAAAACTTCACGTTAGCGTTGTACAAGTGAATCACTTATCTGCCTATTTTCCTTTTTATATATTGTAACACATTGATATATAGAAACATGGTGGCGGGTAGTCGCACGAATTCAAAGATGACATAAAATTAGCATATTTATGGGAACACGACTCGTAATAAGAGAGTTGTGTAGTCGCAGAGTGAATTGTTCGAGAGTAGAGTTTTAGTTTCAAGTGATTAAGCCGAGTTTTAACACTTTTAATAAGACCAGACTTCAAACCTAAAATGCAGAGAGAGAGAGAGAGATCAAGTGGTAGCTCTTTGAAAGATGAAAATTGAAGGTCCCCACCCTTTGAATCAAAAGCAATAATACTAGTCTTGTATAACCTTAACATCCATTGACCATCTCTGTCAACTGGTGAGCTCTTCTCCCTGGTTCTAACCATCTTCATACAGACTATTATTTTGGTTAAGGGACCACCCTTTCCCCCTTTTATTATCCCTCGATTCTGCTTAATATTTTCTTCTTTTTTTGTGCACTTGCTTTATAAAACCACATGTAAATCGTTTAGTGTTCCAATTACAATATTGTCTGTTTTGAATCAGAATTTATCCTGACTGATTATCATGAATAACACAAATTGTGTACTAATAAACAAGAATGAAAAGTTTAAGTCAACTCTCTAAAATAATGTAAGATTGTGCATATTTACTGTTACGAGGTAGATCTTAGTATTTTGGAGCTTAATCTTAGTAGGTAAAACCGGTCAAGTTACAATATCTATGTGACTGTGCTTCATGGTTCAATAATCACCCTTCTCCTATTTATACCCTACTAACCCATATCGTTTCTTCATCTTTCTAGCCAAACAGACAGGAGTCCTGCTGCCTTAACCCTAACTGAGGCTGAAGAGAAATGAAGAGAGAGAGAGAGAGAGTCTCCTGGTCGTGCACCAGATGCAGATGAAGCTGCCAGCATGATCTCAACCTTCCTCCTGTGGTTGAGGTTTGCTCAGATCATGTGGCAGTTTCACCTGTTTTTGGCTGTACGAAGAACCCTAATATCGACCATAAAACCACAGCACCAATAGTTTTCATAGGAAAGGCAAAGAGCCGCTTGAGCGTTTCTTCTTCCATTGTTGGCTACAAAAAGGTATAGAGATCTTCAATTCTGGGGTTTTGTTTGATCGATTGATTGCTCAAAACTTCCCCCCTTTTCTGGCTGAATAAATTTACAAATAAAAACTCAGCTGCTTTTTTTTAGGGTTTGAAATGAACAGTTTCAAAGATCTCACACGACCCCCCCTCCCTCTAGGTTTTGGGTTTTGATTTTGTTTGCGTAGTTCTTTCAAGAGTTTTTCAAATGAATTCGCTACAAAACTCAGGAAATCTCTCGCCGTTTCTGGATTTGACATAGATTTTTATTTGCCTTGCCAAAACCTCGTATCCAATCTGTTTGAACTGAATTGACTAGATCGAGATTTTTCGATGGCGATCCCATTCTGTAGTTTGGTTTTACATTGGGAAGACACGACATTTCGATCACATAAATCTCTCCAGAAAGTAAAAAAGATAAGAATGAAACAGATTAGAAACTTATATCAGTTTTAGACGTCGATTCAGCCACTGGTTTTTTAACTAGACTGCGTTTTTTTGAAGGGTTTCGTTTTCGGGTTTTAGTTAGCGGAAGAACAAGATGATCCATTGTGTTCTTGAATGGAATAAAAACAAGACATTATCATCGTACACTATGTCGGATTAATAATAAAATGGATTGAAATTACTCAATTTGTTCGACTTTCTTATTGTTGTTGTAATGTAAGGAATTCCAGATGCAGTTTCAAAGCTCTTTTGCACCCATGCTTGTCTCTTCGGATCTTCTCACTAACTCAGCTTCCTTCTCTCTCTCTCTCTCTCTCTCAGCCCAGGTTTTAGGTTCCAAATAACTTGTCAGCAAAAACACTACTACTTCACATGACTCAATTCTGAGGATACTTGATCTCCCAGCTCAAGTTTTGATTTGCAATGAAATACTTGTTCAAAAATTTATAATCATATTCAAAATAAAATGAACCAAATTCACATAGTGATTACAAAATAAAAGTACAGTCCAATGTAATACAAAAAAAGTGTTATATTCTTCACTCACCTGCTCGCTCGAGTTTGCGGAGAGTCAGTAATTTTTATAGTATTAGAATTAGAGATCGCAAGTTTGATTTTCAACAAAAAAACAAAATAAAAATATCATATTAACAAAACTCCACATGTGAGGAGAATGTTAAGATATCATATAACTGATTAAATTATTCTTCGTCTACAAACTCAAGCTTTTGAAACAGTTGAGAGTTTATAAAAAAGAAAGATTATGAATGAGACTGTAATAATTCATCATCTGATAGCGCGAGAGGTGTCTAATTTGCACATCGCCAAGAAGTGCAAATTGAGGATGATTTATAAATGACAACCTATGAGTAAAGTTGTAAATGCTTCATCCCAAAGCGGATGATGACGAGCCAGATGATCCACAAACAAATAGAAGCAAAACAAACTCCACTCTCAACAGCTCCTTACCTTCACAATTGCCTATGATGAAGAGGGAGTTTCGAGACTTACTCGACATGAAAACGCATACTATATCTACAAAGAAAGTTGATTTCACTATTTTATTCTATAATTTTACCATTTTAAAAACGAGCTTTGCGAGTCATCAATGGATTAAGTTCCAAATATACGTTGTTACGTGTACAAACAAAACACATTTACTCAATATAAAAATTATAATGAATTACTTTTCGAACCCTAGCTCTCAAATTTGTAATATTAAATTGATCCGCTCTTTCAAAAGAGAGTTCAAGAACATAAGAAACAAACCGAGCAAACAATCGTTGTAATTAAAGTAACAAATTATTATTTAAATTTTATTACATTATTGCATCAACGTTCGGTATTTTAAAATAGTAGAGCAAGAAAACTCGTTGCGGATCAATCTAACGAGTATTCATGATCGAGACTATGCTTATTTTCACTTGTTCGGTTACTCATGAATCCCTCCTCATCAAGGTCTTGTTTTCCTCAACATCATAGTACTGAGAGACATAGAAACTAATATTATATACTATATGATAAACATGTGTTACTATAATTGTACGAATAATACTTCTTTCCTGCGACACGTAAATTTATTAATTAAATACGATAATATCAAATTGCACTTACTATTATGTTTAGCTGTCACGCATGAGACGATTCCACTGAAGAGTCTTTCATTTATTATTGTAAACGATCAAGAGAGAGGGGCATACCAAAGGGTTTATTAATATTATTATTATTATTAATTTCTAAGTATATTTTAATGTGTAACGAAAAAGCATGGGTTAACTTTTATTTTCTTAGCAATTTAAACCAAAAATGAAGTTCTCACGGAGATTTCAAATTGATTTGGTACAATATTTATATTAATTATTAATTATTATTATTATATTTTTTATTATCAATATCATATCATCAATCATCAATCATCATGGTACAATTTTTAAGATTTTTTTTCTATTATTTATTATATTTATATTTTGTTTTTAGTTGTTTTGTTTAGTATTTGGTTTAGTTATGCTAAATAATTGATTTGAGCTGTATTATCTGTTTATATAATTAATAAAACTCTTGATAAGCCAACAAATTATGGAAAACTCTAAAATTAAACAATACTTATACCAAGATGACGTTTTTTAATGTGCTACTTGCTCATTTGATCATATGCTTTTTTTTAATTTTAGTCGCAATCCACGTCACACAGGCACTATACATAATATATATATATATATTATATTTAAGAAATAAAAAATGTCAACTTGGATTCAAAAAATACATTTTTTCTTGTCTTTAGTGATTGACATGTGTGCTCGGGGTAATTGTGACATGTCGGAAACCACAAGATTATAGTTTGATGAACTTTATTTGTTTTCGAAATTAAAAATGTGTAACAAAATTTAGGAATTCATTTATAACATATTTATGAATTATAAAATAATTAAATCCTTATAATATAACTTGCATATTGCCGCAAGAGCGAGACAAACAGGGGGCGTCGTCCTCCACCTCCAGGCTCTTACCTCCAATGGCGACAATGTCTTCTCTTTTCGCCAAAACTCCATATCCATCCTGCAAGTTTCCCAAAACCTTCGAAACCCATTGTATCCCTTCCTTCCATCTTTCTTTGTCTCGCTCTACCGTGAATAGGACCCGTCGGAGCCGCCGTATTTCCGCCTGTTTGATCGAACCCGATGGGGGGAAGCTGGTGACGCTTCTGGTGGAGGAACCCCTGAGGGTTTCGAAGAAGAGGGAGGCTTTATCTCTTCCGAAAATCGATCTTTCTTCCATCGATCGACAGTGGCTTCATGTGCTCAGCGAAGGCTGGGCTAGCCCTTTGACTGGATTCATGAGAGAATCCCAGTTCCTCCAAACACTTCATTTTAATTCACTCCGACTCGATGATGGCTCGGTTGTGAATATGTCGGTTCCGATCGTTTTGGCAATCGATGACTCCCAAAAGAACCTGATCGGGGAGTCTACTAAGGTCGCTCTATTCGATTCCGATGACGAACCGGTAGCTATTTTGAAAAAGTAAGTCAATCCTTGGTTTTCGATCACTTAATATATTATCTGGCTTGTTGTTTGATGTAACTTCTGCTGTTTGCATTGATTCCTTGAATGCAATTAAGGGGTTGCTTGAGTTTTTTCTTCCATAGTTCCACCTTCTATTGATGATTGGATGGAAATAGAGCTCAGAATTGAAGACCGTAATTGAAAGAATATTATTCTTTCCTTCTTTTTTTTAATATCTACTTATTTTCTATAACTTAACCTACCATAATAGGAGAAATTATAAGAAAATGATGATCATCATTGAGGTTGGCTGAACTATAAGTGGACGCCCTTCCAAATATTCTCAATTGAAATTTTGTAATTTATTTATTTTTAATTATAACTCTTTATTTGACAAGCCATTGATTGTTAGATTTCATATGAAAGAACTTAGATTTCTTTTCAGTTCATATTTACTCTACTACGTTTTAACTATACTACGTATGAGTTATATGAAAAGTAGAGTGCACTATCACACATTCTCATATATACTTCATTTATTCATATCATTTTACTAGCATTGAGATCTACAAGCATCCGCAAGAGGAACGAATAGCAAGAACATGGGGTACTGCTGTCCCTGGTCTACCCTACGCTGATGAGGCCATTGTCAAAGACAAAAATTGGCTTGTGGGAGGCGATTTAGAAGTTATCAAGCCAATTGAGTACAATGACGGCCTTGATCATTTTAGATTATCGCCTAAAGATCTTCGAGATGAGTTTACTAAACGTAAAGCAGATGCAGTTTTTGCTTTTCAGTTGAGGAATCCTGTTCACAATGGCCACGCTTTGTTGATGAATGACACTCGGAAAAGACTCCTTGAAATGGGATATGAAAACCCGGTTCTCTTGCTTCATCCATTGGGTGGATATACGAAGGCCGATGATGTTCCGCTTAGCTGGCGAATGAAGCAGCATGAGAAGGTATGTCTGTTGAAATGTTGTTGTCTATAATTTTGTTGGATTGAAAATGTTAATATGTCTCTTCTATAAGTATGAATTAAAAAACCTCTCTGATTAATCTTAAAACATGGAAAGCTTTCAATGAGTTCCTAAGATAGATAGATGCAAGTATATATCAATCTAGGGTGGGACTCCGCGGTTCGGGTTGGTGTTTTGGAAAAAAAATTTAACTCGATCCGGTGGGTTGGTGTTTTGAAAAAAAAAATTTAACTCGATCCGGTAGGTTGAGTTTTATAATATTAGATCAGAACTAAAATCAACTAAATAATCGATATGATCTCAATTCGATCAAAAAATTCATATTGGTTTCAGTTTGGATACACATTTAGTTTCATAAAATTCAAACTCGTAGTTTTTCGAACCAAACTAATTAAAATTTAATTATTTCATCACAAATTTGGATTTGATCAAATTCAACTCAAAATTTTAGGTTAGTTTCGGTTTGATGGGTCAGTTCTTGTAAAATTATAACTGAACTCAAACGAGTCGTATAATTGATTTCGAATCCAACTCAAAATTTTGGGTTAGTTTCAGTTTGAGTTTATATTGATTTTTTTAAAAATTAAAACTAAATCCAACCCAAATATTCGGCTCGGGTCGGTTTGGTGGGTCGACCCAATCCAATTTTCACCCCTCATCAACAGTTACATTCTTGCTTTTATTTTAGTCTAATTATTTGTTTGATGGATCTCTACCCTTGTTCAATCAGGTTCTCGAGGATGGTGTTCTTGATCCAGAAACGACAGTCGTTTCCATCTTTCCATCTCCTATGCTCTATGCGGGCCCTACTGAGGTTCAGTGGCATGCAAAGGCTCGGATAAATGCAGGGGCTAACTTTTACATAGTCGGCCGGGATCCAGCTGGCATGGCCCATCCAAGGGAGAAGAGGGACCTTTATGATGCTGATCATGGCAAGAAAGTACTGAGCATGGCTCCAGGGCTTGAGCGATTGAACATCCTCCCTTTCAAGGTTTAGACTTTATCTCTCCATTGCATTTTTGTTGAAAGGATGATCCAAACTCTGTTTTATGATTGTTGATCGTCATTAGTTTGATTAAAAACTGCCAGGTAGCTGCATATGATAAAACTCAGGGGCAAATGGCGTTCTTTGATCCCTCAAGAGCTCAGGATTTCATTTTTATTTCTGGGACCAAGGTATTTCTTTCTTCTTCTTCTTTGCTGATTTTTTTATAATCTGAATATAATTGAAGCATAGATGAGATGTCTGAATAACAGCGCTTCGGACGTCGCGATCTTAATATTGTTCGGAATATTTTGCTGTCTATGTTGCAATTTGTTTAGTGAGAAGAGTGGAAAACATATTTTTAGATTTAGAAACTATTCTGGATAATGAACAACTTTTTAGGGGTTATAGGGTGAATGGATTAGAGAGACATGTAGAATAAAAAATATATTCGACACTTGTCCTGATATAATTAGAAGTCAATAACAAAACATTACTTAGTAATTATTGGATCTGTGTATAAAAGTTTTAGATTTTCTCGTATGTTCAAATTATATCTGATCGTGTTTCTACATTTTCACTTATTGTTTAAAAAATTGGATCTTTCGTTATTTAAACCGCGTATCTTCGTTACTACGTGCTATGTACGCTTTCGAGATACATTGAATGCAACTTAGTTGCAAGTTGCATTTTTTTTTCTCGTTTGTGTTGGCGATTTTTGAATCGAAACTGACCAAAATTTTGGATATGAAAGATGAGGACACTGGCAAAGAACAGAGAGAAACCTCCGGCCGGGTTCATGTGTCGGGGCGGGTGGAATGTGCTGGTCGAATACTATGATAGTTTGGATATTGCAAACAATGGCAGAATTCCTGAAGCAGTTTCTGCTTAAAATCTCAGGTAGCAGGAATTGATCTTAGAACTGAACTCCCTTGTAAGATTCTCTCTTCTTTCAATAATTATTGTCGTTTTTAAAAAACTTTGAACGACAGTTGCATCGAACCAAGAATTATCCGATTCTTGTTGAATGTTGTAGTGAAAAATGTAATCCCGGGTCGGGTGTACTTTGTAATATAGTTTTTAATGTTTTTTGTGACATGAAAATTGGTGGGTTTTATTTGCAGCTTGTGAGATTATGATGAATTCTATTATATGATAAGATCAAACAAATATAATAAAACCCTGAAGTATTTGAAAATAAGCTTAAAAAATTTTGAATTTTGGTAATCACCCACATACATGGATCTCATCATCTGCTCATTGTAACGATGTATGATGACACTATGCTCTTCATTTTTTATCCCTTTTTAGTGATGAATGTGAACTATCCGCTCCGTTATCGTGTCGTGGTGTCAACCCGCTCGATTATCATCTATTCAAAAGTCTGCCCAAAAGTCTTTCCGGCTTTTCTTCGTGAGTCGCATTTCATTGAATTGGTTGAGAACATGTTTGGCAGTTCACAAAAATCAGATTATTCTTTCAATACTATAAGTCTTTATGACTCAAAAGAAACCTGCGACATATCAAAGAGATTCCAAAGACGTGTCTAATTGATAGTACCGTTCTAACTTGAAAAAAGTATTTTATGTCATTTTCTAACACGTGTGCAAGTTTAAGGAAAGCAGCGAATTGGGAATGAAGTCAATGAACACGTGCACGACTTGCTTTCAACGCGCGATGAACATGCGTTATGTGTTGTGTTTGGAAAAGGTGCTGCGGCTCTCAGTCCCCGTGCGTGGATTCAATTTCACACCCCCCTTTCTGAAATGCGGAGATGTTTCCTCGAATTCTCTACGACGGTGAACGAACACTATATGAAACGATCCACAGATTTCTGAATTTCAAAATCATCGTTCTAAGATTTGCATCTGTCCTTCCAGTTCTTCAGCTTTCTGTTTTCTGGATATGGCTCTGGTTTTGGACTCCGGCATCGACAAAATCCAAGAACTTCTTGATGGATTATCAGCCCAAAATGTCAGTGGTTTGAGTGTTTTTCGTTCGCCCAGAATCTCAAAACTTCGATCTGTTTTCATCACCGTTTATTTCTCTCGTGCTCTTCTGAATCTCTCTCCGACGAGGGCTAAGAAAGGTTTATCGCCTGAAATCGTTCTACTTGTTGATGAAGATCCCCTCGGTTTCCGCCTCGATCAGGACGCCCTCAGCGCGCTCGTGAAGGAAAGGAATCTTCGAAAGCTTGGCGAAAATGGGGGAGTGCAGAAAATAGCGGCGGATTTGGAAACGGAGCTGGAGATCGGAATCAATGGCGACGAAGACGAAATTGGCCGGCGGGTGAAAGCGTTCGGTTCCAACACTTATAGAACGCCTCCGGCGAAGAGCTTCTTCTTCTTCGTTTGGGAAGCTTTGAAAGATCTCACCATTCTGATTCTCCTCGCCTGCGCTGCTCTTTCTCTCGGATTCGGAATCAAACAACACGGAATCAAAGAAGGATGGTAAGTTTCCGGCAAATCAAATAATTTCGACGGAAAAAAGATTGATTGTGATTCGGAACCATCTTTTCTTTTTCTGATAGGTACGAAGGAGGAAGCATATTCTTGGCAGTTTTCATCGTAATCTTCGTCTCTGCGATTAGTAATTACAGACAAAACAAACAGTTTGAGAAATTATCGAAACTCAGTGATGATATCCAAATCGAAGTTCTACGGGGAGGAAGACGGCGACCATTTTCCATTTTCAACATCGTCGTCGGAGACATCGTCTGCCTGAAGATCGGAGATCAAATTCCGGCCGACGGGCTGTTCGTCGACGGGTACGGTTTGCAAGTCGACGAATCCAGCATGACCGGAGAAAGCGATCACGTTGAAGTAAATAGAACCGAGAATCCATTTTTAATTTCTGGAACTAAAGTGGTTGATGGATTTGGACAAATGATCGTCACTTCGGTAGGGATGAACACCACCTGGGGAGAAATGATGAGCTCGATTAGCCGAGATACCGGCGAACTGACGCCATTACAGGCAAGGTTGAATAAGCTTGCCTCCTCGATAGGAAAGGTTGGTTTAACTGTGGCCTCTCTAGTTCTTGTGGTTTTGTTAGGACGATTTTTCACCGGAAATACAGAAGACGAGTACGGAAATCCGGAGTTTGTCCGAGGGATGACAAAGCTCCACGATGTCATCAATGGAGTCATCGCAATTATTGCTGCGGCGGTGACCATCGTCGTCGTTGCGATCCCGGAGGGGCTACCTCTGGCGGTGACGTTAACTCTTGCTTATTCGATGAAGAGAATGATGGCAGATCAGGCTATGGTGAGGAAGCTTTCTGCCTGCGAAACTATGGGGTCGGCGACCACAATTTGCACCGACAAGACGGGAACATTAACCATGAACCAGATGAAGGTGACGAAATTCGTAGTCGGCGGAGCTCAGTCAATGGCGGCGGGTAATATTTCGCAAGCTCTTCTAGAGATTATTCATCAGGCAGTGGGATTAAACACGACAGGGAGCGTTTACATGGCTGGTTCGTCGGAGTGGGAGATTGAGTTCTCCGGGAGCCCGACGGAGAAAGCTATTCTTTCTTGGGCTGTTATGGAGATGAAGATGAAAATGGAAGAAATCACGAAAAACTACACGACACTCCACGTCGAAACCTTCAACTCGAAGACGAAAAGAAGCGGGGTGTTGATAAAAAGGAACGTAAAGAGCTTTAACAATGGCGGCCATGTTCATTGGAAAGGAGCAGCAGAAATGATACTATCCATGTGTTCGAGCTACTACGACATTGATGGAGCTAAAAAAGATCTTAACGAAGACGAAAAGGTTAATTTCGAGCGAATGATTGAAGGAATGGCCGCCGGTAGTCTCAGATGCATAGCTTTTGCACACACTGAAATTGCAGAGCTGGAGGTTGAAGGTGAACCAGATCGCCGGCAACTGAAAGAAGAGGGTTTGACCCTAATAGGGTTCGTTGGAATCAAAGACCCATGTAGGCCGGGTGTGAGATTAGCCGTCGAGGGTTGCCAGAATGCCGGCGTTAATGTGAAAATGATCACCGGAGACAACATTTTCACGGCGAAAGCAATCGCCACAGAGTGCGGCATTCTCCGGCCAAACATGGGAGAAGAAGCGGTGGTGGAAGGAGCAGAATTCAGAAACTACTCACCGGAAGAAAGATTACAGAAAGTTGATCAAATCCGCGTGATGGCAAGATCTTCGCCCTTCGACAAACTTTTAATGGTACGATCATTCAATTTCACGTATTATCATTTTATGAAATGATCGAATCAGACTCCAAAATGGTCGCTGACTTTGTCCAACATTTTTCCCAACAGGTGCAGTGCCTGAAACAGAAAGGCCACGTCGTCGCCGTCACAGGTGACGGAACGAACGACGCTCCAGCTCTGAAAGAAGCCGACATCGGACTCTCGATGGGAATCCAAGGAACAGAAGTGGCCAAAGAAAGCTCCGACATTGTAATAATGGACGACAACTTCTCGACTGTCGTAACAGTTCTCAAATGGGGAAGATGCGTCTACACCAACATCCAAAAATTCCTCCAGTTCCAACTCACCGTCAACGTCGCGGCCCTCGTAATAAACTTCGTCGCCGCCGTCTCCGCCGG
Source organism: Begonia fuchsioides (assembly GCA_003255005.1). Lineage (NCBI taxonomy): Eukaryota > Viridiplantae > Streptophyta > Magnoliopsida > Cucurbitales > Begoniaceae > Begonia > Begonia fuchsioides. Next base: position 258,944 of record QAOC01024128.1, read on the forward strand.
AGAAGTACCATTAACGGCCGTCCAGCTCCTCTGGGTAAACCTAATAATGGACACTCTCGGAGCTCTAGCCTTGGCCACCGAAGGACCCACGAAAGAACTCATGGATAAAAAACCAGTGGGTCGAACAGAGCCGCTAATCACAAACGCCATGTGGCGAAATCTTCTGGCCGCAGCTTTTTACCAGATCGCCATTCTTCTGGCTCTGCAGTTCGAAGGGGAAGCCATTTTCGGGGTGAGCAAAAAGGTTAACGAGACGTTGATCTTCAACACCTTCGTTTTGTGCCAGGTTTTCAACGAGTTCAATGCCAGGAAGATCGAGAAGAGGAACGTTTTCAAGGGAATTCTGAAGAATAAATTGTTTCTGGGGATCGCCGGAGTTACGGTGGTTCTTCAGGTGGTGATGGTGGAGTTTCTGAAGAGATTCGCCGGCACTGAGAGGTTGACTTTCAAGGAGTGGGGAGTTTGTTTGACTATGGCGTCCGTTACTTGGCCGATTGGTTGGGTTGTTAAGCTTATTCCTGTCCCGGATAAGCCTGTCCTCGGTTATCTTAAAGTTAGATGGTGATTCATTGATTGTCCAAATTCGGTTTTTTATTTTTAAAAAAATAATTTATTTAAATGAGCAAGTAAGTTATATATGTGATTATATTTTAGGGTAATGTACAAATTAATTAATTAATTTTAAATTATTAATTAAAAATTAGTAAGTATTATTACATATTTTGTAGTTTCTGTAGTGGCTAAATTCACGAGGACAACGTGCCCAGGTCAACTTTTTAAAACAGCTAGTGTGAATAAAACACAAGAAGTAAGGGTGAGTAAAACTAAATTGGTACCGTCGATGGTGATTTGTTTTTAGTCTTAATTTTTAAAAATCTTGAAATCGAGAATCAGACTGTTACTAAAAAAATAACCCAAAATAAATCAAATAAAATTTGATATAAATTTAAAAATTAACTTTAAATTAGTCTCAATCACTCAAAACATGAAATTAAAATAAGACACATTGAAATCGCACCATATTTAACCGTTTTGATTCTACTTTGTTTCATAAACTGTATGGACTATGCCCATCCCAATAAAGAAGCCTACTTAATTGTGAATTTTGAAATAAAATGGAGAGACAAAACACTCTTTCTAAGGGTTGTTGGCTAGGTTAAATGCTAGCCCAATTTAGAGTAAACTTATGCATAATTGATATTATATGAAACTCATAACTTGACCATCTCGGGACGACCCTCACCATCGACAAGTTATGGTCTAGGCTTTTGTTTAGACTCAGATCGACCCGGACAAAAAATATGGTCGAAGGTCGAGTCTTCAAAAGACTTGTAAATTTAGGGATGTATTCGAAAAGTTTGAATTCCTACTTTCGAATTTTAAAGCTTTAACACGATGACATAGATCTATATTATATGAAATTCATAATATAACTCGCGACTCCAACCTCGACTTCCTCTATTACAAAGCTTAAGATAAGATCCGAAAATAAAATCGTGAACACTTCTACTCAGAGCCAATTATATGATCGGAAGTGTAACGAACATACCAACAAAGACCCTAAAAGGAGAAAGGTCCCAATTATTCAAAAACATTAACAGAAGAGCTTTATCCTATGTGTGCATGTCGTCCATGCACCTCATTGTCTTCTCGAATTCATCAAAATTGATTTGTTCATCGCCGTCCAAATCCACTTCTTTAATTATTTGCATAACTTCTTCTAGGGTTATGTTCCTCCCTAATTTATTCAGCGCATTCATCAACTGCGCATTTAAAATTCCATGTTCAAATAATATATATCTCTCTCTCTATATATATATGTAGACACGAGAAGAATTTACCTCGTACGGAGAGATTAAACCATTCTTATCCTCGTCGAATAGCAGGAAGAGTTCTCTCAGATCCTCCTCAGATTTATCTTCCTGTCACGATATAAAACCAAGCAGATGAACAGATGAATCCGCCATGATAGAGATGCTGAATCTTACCGTCAACTCGTCCGCCATTGCATCGAAGAACTCATCCATTTCGATGGTTCCGTTTCCATCTCGATCGGCTTCAGTCATCATGACTCTCAGTTCTTCTTCGGTGTATCGGTTCACAGACTGGCTGAGCACAGTTCCCAGCTCCTCCGCCGTGATCCGCCCTGATAATAATCATTAGTTGCTGCAGAAGCAGAATCAACGATCGAAACCAGAAATAGAAACAAACCCACCGTCTCCGTTCTTGTCAAACAGACGAAAGGCATCTTCCAGGAATGAAAGCTCTTCTTGGCTCAGGTTTCTGTCCATGCCTGCTTCTTGGAAAAACACTGAAAGTAGTTCAAGAACTCCACCAACCCTAGAGAGAGAGAGAGAGAGATGACCGTGACCTAGGGGAAGAAGGCCATTTATAGCATAATTTAGAACAATATCATGAATTAAAAAATTACTAATCAATTATGAATGAAAATCATATCATAACAAGTTCCAGAAGCTTGACGTCATTGGTTTGGAACGCGGCGTTTTCTATGTAGTTTCAAAGAGAGTGCAAGGAAAACAAGAAATGGGGGGATTGGGAGTAGGGAGTTTACTAGGAAAATACCAGTTCAAGTCTATGGAATTTCCATTTTTATTATACTCCTAATTATTATTCAGATTGGTATATGTTAGCTTTCATTATCGAATACATATAATTTGTCAATTTTATGTCCACATGCTTTTGTAATAAATCGTCAATATAAAAAATTTGTACGTCGATATAACAAATCTATATGTTATTATAACAAATTTGTACGTTAATATAACAAAATCGTACAAAATTTTAACTAAATTTATGTATTTTATAGATTCAAAAAATTATAATAAATCCTGAAATTATTTAAAATTCACGAAACATCGTAGAATATTATCTTACAATATTATAAATTTGTAACAAAAAGTTTAAGAATTTTTATGAAAGTACAAAATTTTAATTGAATTTATTTATTTTTTTTCATTCTAAAAATTATTATAAATCGTACAATTATTGAAAATTCATGAAACTTTGTACAATATTGTCTTATAATATTGTAAATGTGTGAAAAAATATTCAAGAATTTTTATTTGACATACATATTTTTAACTGAATTTGATTTTTTCTACATTCAAAAAATTATAATAAATCGTACAAATATTAAAAATATTTGAAATTTTTTCATATTAGTTTCTTATATTCTTTTCCTGAGTAGTAAAAATTTCAAGTTATTCTAATTAAATTTTCTTAACAAAATTAATTAAAAATAAAAATTTCAATACAATAAAATAAAATCGACTGGATGCACTTACTCTCATTCGGACGTTCATACCGAATGCACTCATTCTCTTTCAGATGTCCATACTGGACGCACTGATCCCCTTCAAACGTTTGAGGGGCCTTAAATGTATTTTTTTAAAACTCAAGTCTTTTTAAGACTATTTAATTAAAACTCATGCCCAAATTTAATATTTACCTAATAAATTAAGAAGTTTTGTGCTTTGACAATTCTTGTATACAAAATTACAGTACAGCTAGGGCTGGGACCCACGGGTTCGGTTTGGTTATTTTCAAAAAAATAACCGATCCGGTGGGTCGGGTTTGTTAATTTTGAACCCGAAGCGGGTCCGATCGATTATGATATTCGACCCATATTCGTCCCAAATTTGCGGGTTGAGTTCGGATAAGATTCGGTTTTTTTTGGGTTGGGCTGCGGGTTTGGAACGGGTTTGGGTCGGGTTTGCAAGACACTTACCCTATACATATCATCTATCCAAGTTAAAACAATAAATCATATATATTCAACTTGTTAACTGTGGTGAATGCAACTTCATTAGACAATGCTTTACGAACTTCAACTTGAATCGTGGGTCAACCTCCACAGCCACATACATAAAATGATTTATTTTTGTGTAATCTTCCCAATACTTTTCAAACTTCATTTGCATATTAAAAGTTGTGGATCTCAAAAGAGAATTTTCACTACCAACATACTTCTTGATTATAAGATGAAGTTTGCATAATTCTGCGAAGAATATGTTAGCCGAAATACGCAATGTCGATGAGACTTTTAATGTAACTTCATAAAATACCTTCAACAATAATATAAATTCCAGAACACAACGCGAAACGATTTCATTTTAAGAGAGTCGGGTGATAACAGCGCCTCTTTATTTTTCTATCGACATCTTGCGCATAAACATATAAAGAATCGAGAAAAATTGCAACAGAATAATCGAGTAGATGAGAGAAATTAGCTTACCGAGATCGACCCCTTGATGGCTGAAATTAATGCCTAATTCATCGCTGAGATTGACCAAGTCGGAGAGCTACAAAGGAGTTTTGGTACGCAGAAGAAAAATTCTGGGTAAAGAGAGAGTGTAACAACCCTCATTTTTATTTTAGAATTTTGTGACTTTAAGATAGAAGTGTTTAAAATTTGTTTTATGAATGTTGGGTAAATATTGAAGAATTAAAGTATTGTTGATGTTAGCAATTTAGTAAGTTGAAGGTGATCAAGAAAATAAGGTTTAAGGGGGTATAAGTAATGATGTTATTCGGAAATGTTAGAAAATCTTCTAAGTGTTTAGGAATACTTTTGGTCGACCCCAGGATCGAGGAGGGGTCGACACAATATAACCTTTTAGAATACTTATACTTTCGGTCGACCCCAGGATCGAAGAGGAGTCGACACAATAGAACCCTTTGTAATACTTTCGATCGACCACATGATCAAACGGTCGACACAAATTACTCTCGCGAATTTTTTCGATCGACACAATGGACGAGCGGTCGACACATTCACCGACGTAAGTTGAAAGGTCAGCCAAAACTTGGACGAATCTGATTTATGGACGTAAAGGAAATACTGTTTTTGATTAATAAAAGACATAAAAAGGCATTTGGCTGCCATGTTTCTGCTAGACACGAATTCTTATCTTTATTCTCTCTGAATTTTCGTGAAGGTTTAATTTCAAGGTATTCATCTATTCTTTGAGTTTCTTTTAGGTTCAATAATGATAAAATGATGGTATTGCTTGAATTGGTGAATATAAATGAATGATTTCATGTCAAGAGATGTGAAACAAGTAAATTATATACAAAGTTAAAGTTTTGGAAAATTCTGCTGATAAGTAGTACGAATTAGAGTTTGCTTCCTTCATAAGAGTTAAAGTAGCTCTTAGAGTGATCTATAGCCTTTTGAATCACTAAATTCGGAGCTATGTATACAAAGTTATGAGTGTTACAAGTTAATAAATGGAAATTTGAAAAGGGAATTCGGTCGACCGTTTTGTAAGATTGGTCATCCGTTTTGTAAGTTAGGTCGACCGCTACCGGTCGACCAGATTCCTAATTTCAAGAATGGATGCTCTCTGTTTTTTAGCATCGGTCGACACCTTATTAACCGGTCGACCGGTTCTAGATTTCAAGCAATGAATACCCTCTGTTTTGTCAACATGGGTCGACCCCTTATAGGTTGGGTCGACCGGTCCTTGATTTCCAGAGATGCATGCTCACTATTATGTCAACATTGATCGACATTTTATGCTACGTTAGTTTTGTGAATTTGGTATCTTCTAAGAAGTTATAGTAGACTCTTTAAGGAATAATTTGCACCTGTAGCATCACGAATGAATCAATATAGATGAAGTTATAGTTATTCAAAGTTGGAATAGTAAGTTGTGACTTTACGCAATAAAACAGGTTATGTTACCTGAATTCTTATCCTTAAATGATTTATACGTTTATGTTACCAATTGGATTAAAAGGGACTCAAGTTGATTAATTCAAGATAGCAGTTAAGGTAAGATTATGATGCATGTGATTGACCCTTAAGTGGAACTACATTATAAAGATTAAGATTATTGTTTGTTAATGCTTTGATATATTGGATTGTTTAGGGTGTAATGCACATTACACCGACCTCAATTCATTTGAGGGTTGTTTGTGTGTTTGGTTGATTTGTTGATATTGTTTGTTAGATTCAATAATATGATAAATGCATGTTTTGTTTATTAAGCATTGTACATGAATCATGCATCATGTTTTACTCAAAATAACGAAAATGAATTTTTCATGCATGATTTTTATGGACAACAGAACATGATATGAAGAAAGAACAAATGAAGATTCATGAATTCAAAACGGGATGTTACAGAGAGAGAGGGCAAAATTAGGGATGGGTAGCATGGGCTAGGGTTTAGAATGGGTTTGGCCGAGTTTTATCAAAATTAATCGAAAACCGACCCACATCAATTCAGTTAATCGTGGGTCGGGTTTTTTCGGGTTTCGAAAATAAATTAACCATCCACTAACTGATCTGATCTCCGGTTCGGGTCGGTTAGCGGGTCGACCTGGCCCAACTGCCACCCCTAAGTACAACAGTTAGGTTTTAAATAAATAAATAAATAATTTATTTGATGTTTAGTTACACATGTTCTCATTCACGATTTGACGTATCAGTTATCACAGATTGAGAGACAGTTTCTCCAAGTTTCTCTCAGGAAAAGTATATTGCAAGAGATGATAGATTTGATACAAGAGTCTAGGTTCGACGTCTGCGTTGTCATAGTATGAGAGTTGTTACCCCCAATGTTGGGGTAGCTCCTTGGGATATCAGGTAAAGACCTCTTATCTCTGGGCCGCTAAGTTACCTTGATTTAACCCCCTCACAAACTGTCTGGCCGGGGTATGGGGGCTCTGGAAGCGAGAGATTTCGCTTTTTGAGTACAAGGAAGAAGATATTGCAAGACAATCCGACATAAACCTCTCACCAAGCGGTTCGTCAGCCTCTAGCGAGAAGCAAGTAGTTTTTGACTGTTGATTATTTCCCAATTCACGGGGCAGCCTAGAGGAGATTCCGATTTGCAGATTCCAAACGTGTTTATAACGTTTATGTGAGATAATTAGTGGATCTGCTGTTCTTGTTTACGTCGGGTATGGTGTTTGCTTTTTTCTTTTGCTGAAGAAACTCGGGTTTTAGTCCGTTCTAGTTCTAGGGGATGCTGATAACAAACTCGATTATTCCGAGTTCAATAGTTTTTGGACTGAAACATCTGAATTGTCGAAATCGATAGATAAGAACACTAGAAATCAAATATCTAAATTTATCTAAATTCCAGCTTCTACTTTTGAAATCAAAGATCTAAATTTATCGAGGAACGAGAAATCATGGTGTCACTAAAACCTGACAAACAAACCATGAAAAAAAGTGAAGTAAGAAAAAGGTAAATTCGAGCTCAAGATCTTCAACTTACAAGATTGAAAATGTTCATTTTTTGGCTGCAACATGGTCAGCGATCCAACCAAGACCATCAAAAAGACCATCTCCAGTGAGAGCAGAGCAAGCTTGGATTTGCCAATCATGATCTTTTATGCTATGTAGCGCCAGGGCTTCACTAACTTCTGCTGGATTCATTGCTTCCTTCAGATCCTGTTTGTTTGCGAAAACTAAGATTACCGAATTTTGAAGATCTTCGTGGCCCAGCAGCCTGAAAAGCTCGTCCTTCATCAGGCTAATTCTTGCTCGGTCTGTGCTGTCTATCACGACTATCACAGCATGCGTGCCTCGATAATATGTAGCCCATGATGTTCTAAGTCTTTCTTGGCCTCCTAGATCCCAAACCTTACAAAAATGCACACACCCAAATTACTTTTGTGATGATTTTACATGTGACAGTTTAAGGTTGTCTAAATTTACAAATTTAAGAACACCCTCCAAGTTTGGATTCATGGTTGAGGTTAATCATCACAAGATTCTCTCTCTCATTAGCTAGCCTCAAGACTCGAAAACAAACACTAGTACACGGCTTGTTATATCAGCAGCTTAAGTTGATTAATTACTGCTTTTTTTCAGTTTCTCTTCAACTGAAACTCTATAAATGATAAATCTCACCCTGTCCATTTATAGCCTCTCTATACATCCCTTGATCTTTCTGTTTAACTTTACTTTCTCTCTCCATCTCTTGTTTTACTGATTTCTTTCTCTTCCCAATTCTCTCTACTTTACTTGATATCACTCTTGCCTTCTCTCAATCTCTTTTCCCTCTCCTCTCTAACTTTATCTCTCCGTAGTTCCTCTCATAACTTAATCTATCTTTCTTTTTCTCCCTCTTTCTCATTTTATTACAGCGTGAAATAGATCACATAAATTTTCTGTAAAAATGATATAAAATAATCAGCAGAAACCACACAATCCACCTGAAAAGCCTGATAAAGAAGAAGGTTTAAACGACAATGTCTAAGCCATAAGGAATTTGCAGTGACAAATCATTCTATGATCCATCGAACAATCTTAGATCAAGAGGAGATCAAGAAAATACAAAACGATCAGGCACACTTGATAAGAAATAGTATATTTTTCCATTCTTTTCGAGCTCATATATTTTGATTCCAAATCAGCAAATGTTTTTGAATCTGATTAGTCATCCCAAACTATCGAGTAGATCACAACGCATATTAAACTGAAACTTTCATTAGATTTCCTAGTTTCTAGAGATCCCGAGGATACACAGCATATAATAGAAGAGATTCTTTTCACTAGCAAAACTCACGATTGAAAAGCACCAAAATCTAATATAGTTAAAAATGAATCTCCGAAGCAAAAAAATCAGAATAGAACAAGGAAGCAATGAAATAGGAAATTCGAACCTCAAAGCGAATATTCTTGAAAACAAGCTCTTCGACATTGCTACCGACAGTAGGGGTCGAAGTGACAACCTCTCCCAGGTGTAATTTATAAAGAGTAGTAGTTTTTCCTGCATTATCCAATCCCACCACCACAATCTTGTACTCTTTTGCAGGAAACCACAAGAACCAAAATTTCGATATCAAAGCCCCCATTCTAGTTCGATTCAACTGTGAAATCTCAAAAGAACAGAAATTACGGCGGGAAACGCCATGAATAAAGCTTCAAACTGAGGAGAAAACTAAGTCCTAAAAATTAATCATCTGACTAAATGCATCAATTGAAAATCGCAGATTTGGGAATACCTATTTAACAACGAGAATTACAAAGTAGAAAGAACAAGAAAAAAGAAAAAAAAAAAAAAAAAGAATGAAAACCTGCTGATTCCAATCAGGATCGGAAACTGAAAATCCCTGATCAGTTCGAGAGAATTTTTTTTTTTTTTTTTTTTTTTTTGCAAATTTCAGGAGTTCGGGGAGAACGAAATGTTTTTGTCAAGGAGTGCGTAGGAAGAAGGCATTTGGTCGGATTTAAAAACGGGTTATCTTGATTATGAAATCCAATATAGGCAATGGGTCGGATCTTGGGTACTTGTCCGGTTTACAAACCAGCCCAGTTTTGTTTGGGCCTAATATAGGCCCAATGAATGCAGCCTAGGTTCGAATACCCGAGTTCGTGTTGAGTTAGCCCAAATTACATCCCTAAAATCAACATGGTCTTTTTGTTATAAATGTGAGTGGTTTGATGTCCTCTACCAACAATAAAATTAATGTCATTATTGTCGCACCAACTCTGTCCAATTGATGCAAACAAAATACTTCTCATATTTCTTTGACCTTAGATTAGATTAATCAACATCAAATTAAATTATTTCAACTTTTAATCAAGGTTTAATTTGAGAACAATAATTCCATATCATTTTCAAAAACAATTATACTCATACGCATCAGCTATAATGTTTCATAGTCACACCATAGGATGCGAAGTTTGACACCCCAAAGTCTGGTCGTACCAAATCTGGTCGAATACAGAATTTGAGATCCAAAAGTTTAATCAACTCATGTTCAAAAACATCTGATTCTCATTCAAATTTTGTTGATTCGTTTGACGATTAAAAAACTACAGTCGAGATATTGAAACTGTTTTTACAAATTATCAAATTAGCGAGAAGAAGTTGAAAAAGCTAGGAGGACCCATTTTTTCCAAAGAGATTTAAAATGGTGAATTAAAAAAAAAAAGAGATTTTATTTTTTAAAATGTTGATGAAACTATTTCAGCTTTGGGAAATAAAGTGGGGGCCTTTTAAAAGTTTGATATGATTTTTCTCATTTTTGGCATAATCTTTTATGTCATAACTTGTACCCAAAAGACGAAATCTCTCGCTCACAGAGCCCCCACACCCCGGCCCGACAGTTTGTGAGAGGGTTAAATCACAGTGACTCAGTGACCCAGAGATAAGAGGTTTTTACCTGATATCTCAAGGAGTTATCCCAACATTGGGGGTAACAACTCCCACACTAGGACAGCACAGACGTCGAACCTAGGCTCTTGTACCCAATCTATTATCTCTGAGTCAACTGAACTATGTTTGTGAGGGCATCTTTTATGTCCTCACTTTTTATAAAGGGCGGTGTCACATCTTATCCTTCTTCATAATTAAGTATTTTATTTTTAATTATTTTCAAAAATATTGAAAGTCATGATTTTATTGTGAGTAATTTCATAATTCTAAAATTGTTTTAGCCAAGGCATTTATGAGTTTCTATCATTTATCATCATATTTGTCTCTTTTTATTTACCTAACCGGATCATTTATTTAATTATGTTTGTTGTACGAGTGAGAGAAAGTATACCATTTATCTTTTTTGCTCAACAAAATCCGAAGAAACTAAGGTAATTAAATCAATATTTTACGTTTCACGTGTTGAATATAACTTAAAAAGTTAAAATTTATATGCACCGATGCATACATAGACAATATTATACTAAAAAAATAACAAAAAAACTTCACAGTAATGTCTCGTAACGCCATAGAGTGGAAATCAATGATGTCTTATAAGTCGTGTTCAATTCTCTATCAGCATTTTTATCATAGTCTAAAATTAAAAATGTGCAAAATTTTACACTAAACAAATAATCGTACGAGTTATAAAATGTTGTAAATCTAAATAACGTCATCCAACAAAATACTTAATGGGTTATTTAATAAAATCAACCTTACATAAAGTACTTAGTTATAATTAGGATTTAGTTATTAAATTTTAATAATTTTACTATATTAAACACATAATTATATTAAGGGCAAAATGCTTTTAATGACCTATACTATAGGGTAAATTACAGATATTAGAACGAACTAAAAAACGTTCAATCCAATACCTTGAACTATGAGGAAAATACGATTTTTATCTTCCGTCAATTATTCCGGTTGATTTTAACGTGAATCGACCACGTGCAAAGCACGTTTAACGTGAAAATACCTTGAACTATGCAATAACAAACGTGTTTATGCTTTAACAATAACAAACGTGCTTTGCACGTGGTCGATTTAGGTTAAAATTAACCGGAATAATTGACGGAAGATAAAAATCGTATTTTCCTCATAATTCAAGGTATTTGATTGAACATTTTTTAGTTCGTTCTAATATCGTAATTTACCCCAGAGTACAGGTCATTAAAAGCATTTTACCCTTATATTAATCATGAACTCTTTTTTTCCTCTTCAATCTCCATTTTCATTCATGTTCTAAGAACACCCATAAATATTAAATTAAAAAAATACTGAAACTCTAAATCCAGTAAAAAAAAAAAGAAGAGGATGACGTGTCACATCATACTGTCATTATCAGTGGGATCCCTCTTATGTACTGTACTTGACACGTGTTACACTGCCAGTTCTACTCTCTCTCTACCTTGTACTAATGCAGTAATGCTTGCAGGTTTGTTTGCTTTATAATTCCACGCTTTAAACACGTGTTTGCTTTATAAAATCAATCGCATCAACGGGTTGGATCTCTCTGGCATCTTTCGAAATTATTTCAATACAATAAGGGTAATTTTATAAAATCAGACATTCGTATCAAATAACTAAATAAATGTTGAACTTTACTTTATAATTCCATGCTTTAGTTTTACTGATATAATAATTTAAATAAAAGGTCTATTATTTAGAAATGACTAGGATGACCACGAGCTAATGCGATTGATTTATCTCAAAATAGAATCGAAATTAGAAGTCATGATTCTAAATTTTTAAAATTGAAAGCAAAATTAACGGTTCTGGTGCTATTCTAATTTTAACATTAGTTTATTTTATATTTAAAAAAATTAAAATATAATTAAAAATATATATTTTATTTATTTAGGTGAGATTTTAAGTAAATTAGCTAGTTTATAACCCGCTTTTATATTTATATCGAATTTTATTAAAGTTTGGGTCAGATTTTATCGATTTTATAATTTTTTTACCAGTTTTCTCTATTCTGATTTCACAATTTTTTATCATAAATCAAAATTTTATAAAAATTTAGACCAATGACAGATTAAAACCGATAGTTCTAGTCCAGATTACGGTCTCCATCCGGTTTTGTCCTCAAATATTTGTCATTTTAGCCCTTGTGTTTTAGACTATTATTAGATCGGCAAGCTGTTTTAAGCCAAACTACCCTGAAACTTAAGCTACGTTAAACGAGTATTAAATACTAAGCAAAATTGATTCCACGTCAGCGTTACGGATGCCTCGTTCTCAATAAAAGGACCCGCACATGCGCTGGCCGCTCTCAGTCGCTTCTCAACCACAAACACCTGCTCCTCAACTTCACCTTCTCCAATATCTATTTCCCGGCGACGGAGGACTGGCCGGCAAAATGCACATTCCGGCCAACTTCTTTTCCAGATCTTTGCATAAAGTTCACTTCTCCGATTATCGTCGCCATGTTTTTCATGAAAGCAGCGGTGCTTCTTAGCCCTCGATTAGTCTCTAAAAGTTCTGAAAGAAACCTATATTTTTTTTGATCGATTAGAGGTGGAAATTATAGATTATGTTAGCGGAGCTCTGTAATTTTCTTCCATAATTGTAAATTAAGTTCGATAATTGAAGTTGTACTACTGTAGGAGGTTCAGACTCATCGTTTTTTGGTCCAGTTTATTGGATATGAATCCGAGTTTCTATTCTGCTCTGACACTGCAGCAGACCTCAAGAGGGAGAGTCGGTGAGTGGTTTTAGGTTATCCTCTACTTTTTATTCTCAACAATCTCGAGAACTCGTGATCCGTGATCAGAAATCTTTACCGATGAAGATCCAACCCGTTGATATCAATCCTCATACTGGAAGTGTACCGAATCGGGCCGAATTTGGCAAACCAGTGGTGAAATCACGGCTGAGAAAGCTGTTTGACAGGCCGTTTACTAGTGTTTTGAAGAATTCTCCGCCGGAGAAGACAATACCAGGGGAAGCAAAAGGTGAAGATGGTGGGGCAGAGTTCGAGCCAGGCTCGGTTTGCTTATCAAAAATGGTGCAGAATTTCATCGAGGAAAGTAACGAGAAGCAACCGTCCTCGATCGTGGCGACTAAATTTAATCGCAACCGCTGCAATTGCTTCAACGTCCCTGGTAATGACAGTTCCGACGATGAATTCGACGATTTTGACATTTTTGGCGAATCCAATCCCTCTGGACCATCTGATCATGATTTCTCTGGCATGCTCATGCTCAAGGTAAATACCTGAGTTTTATTTGTTTTCTTTCCTGTATTTTTCTTAAGATCCGGGCACCGCAAACATTGAACTAAATCAGCAACTATGTCCGATTCAATGTGATGAATATATGGTGTTTGTGACAGAGTTTCATTCTCGGAGACACTGTAGCCGAGAGAAATCTCTTTACTGTAGCTACAGAAATTTTAGAGAACAAATTTCATAAACAGAAAGACGATCTGAGGAAGATTCTCTTTGATGGACTCTCATCGCTCGGCTGCGATTCCTCCATATGCAAATCCAAATGGAAGAAATCCTCTACTTTTCCCGCCGGTACAACTCTCTCTTTATCTCCATTTCCCGGCTAACGTAGATCAGAGACTGTGAAATTGATTTCAACCGATTTTATTGCTGATCAGGTGAATATGAATACATCGATGTCATCGTGGACGGAGAAAGATACCTCATAGACGTAGATTTTAGATCTGAATTCGAAATCGCTCGCCCGACGGGGACATACAAGGCGATAATCCAATCACTGCCATATATTTTCGTCGGAAAACCAGATCGCCTCAGCCAAGTCGTCTCAGTCGTATCAGAAGCAGCGAAAGTGAGCTTGAAGAAGAAAGGAATGCCCCTTCCGCCATGGAGAAAAGCCGATTACATGCGAGCCAAATGGCTATCTCCTCATACCAGAACGACGAAAATGAAACCACCTCAAACCTACCAGCCGGCGAAAGAGACCAGGTGCGGCGACTACGACTCTACCTCCGTCGACGACACGACGCTCTCGGAACCCGACTCATCGGCCAGAGCAAAATCCGACCTCTCCTCACCCCCTCGGAGAAATTCCATAGTGAAAGAGAAGACCAGCACGTGGCAGCTGCCGGCGATTAAGCCGAAGAGCTTCGAGAGAAGGCCGAAGATAGTCGCCGGACTGGCATCCATTCTGACGGAGCAGCCCTAGAAAAATAAAAAATAATAATAATAAAAATTAAAAAGATGGTACATACATAACCTTACATTTGGGTTTCATGTTTTCAGTGGCACCAATCTAGGTAAAAGCATTAAATCGTAGTTAAATTAAAAAGAAAACAAACGTAAATGCATCAAAAGCCAGGTTTTTGAGCCCAAAGAAGAAGAAACTAAACCAACGTGTTCCACATTTCGTGCAAAAGGGTCGTCAATTGGTGGTGAGAGAGAGCTTTGAAGAGTCCCACATGGTCTACGCCTATTCTCCATTCGGTACATTAACGATGTATAACGCGTAATACTTAGTATGATTTCATTTAGTAGCGAAAAAAAACTCGCGATAGTTCAATTTGTAAGAGAAGCTACTTGGGGAAGTCAATTTTTACAAGCCCTTATTGTATGTATGTAATTGAATGTCTTCATAATACACCAATGCTAGAGAAGTCTGTGTGCTTCATAATAGAATTCAAGTCAACAAAATAAAATTATTACATTTACAGCTTCCAAATAAACTTGCCCTTTACACAACATTTGATTTTTTTTCGAAGAACATAAACCTTTCTTTTAAAAATTATCGCACAAATATCCATCGTTGATGAAGTACAAATACCTTGCTTTTAATTACTTGAGTAAATATCAATTTGTCTGTCAAGTACAAATATTCTCACATCACATACCTATTTTTAATTGTGTTCATTTAGTCAATCCAGTTAAAATTCACGACTTTTCCAATCATCTTTCCCATCTTTGTGTTTTCCTAGCCAATTTTAGAATTTTCAACTCGGTGGACTAATAAATGGGAGTTCATTAAAATTATGCCTCAAATTCAAGGTCTAATAAACAAATTCAGAGCTCTAAGTATGCGGTGTAACTACTATTCATGTTCATGTACAATGACTGTGATGTAATTATTATTATTGAGTTAATAAAAAATAATTTATCATTTTAATTTCAGAGTATCAATTGATAACTATTTTATTATAAATATATAACTTGTATATTAACTATATCAGTTAACAATCGAACCGTATAGTCTTACTTTAGTAACTAGTCATAACCTAATGACATGAGCTTTTGGCAAATTGGTTGGGTTTATTTAACTTTATTTTGCCCAATAATTTTAATTTTTTTTCTAAATTGAAAAATAGTAACTTCAATATTTATTTGAATATCTAAACTATTTCCAAAAATTACAATGTTTCTCCAATAATGTTTTTTCTCGAGACATAAATTCGTCCTCTCATCACGAATTGAATTTAGAAGAGTTCAAAATCTAATTTGAAGAGTGATCATCTTCATACCTTTTTGTCCAAATGAATACAAGATAACCTTTTTTAGCCTATTAAAAAGAAACCCTAATGAAGGCTCCCTCTCTCCCTCCCTCTCTCTCTCTCTCTTGTTGTTTGTTTTCAAATGTGCTAATGTTGGAAAATGGGAAGAAGATAAAGATCGGATGAGACTTATCCATTCGAATGGTATATCCTTTAACATATACTTCATGCTCAATAAAAAGTAAACCTCACCTCAATTAGCACACTTTTAAAAATCTATCCACTTATGTCATTTTATTTAAGTCTCTTAAAAAATTGGCAAATTTGTTGCTGCTTTGGTGGGGCCTTTAATTTTTAAAATAAATACGTATATAATTATTTTTCAAAATAAAAAAAAAAACCCACAAAAGGTTAAGAGAAGCTTCATTTCATAATGATATCATATGTCAAATTCTCACCTAAAAAATGTTGACTTTAGTGACCAAATTTTAAATTAGAATTGTACATGTATAATTAATATGCAATAATTTATAAGTTCTCGAATTTGGCATTTTTTATATGTTGATGACAGAAATTAAGATTGATTCCCATTAAAATATGCTTCAATCTAACAATAGAATCACAATTACGCAAGATTTAAGATACTATTCGATACAAAAAACGTACTATATATTTTAAATTTTGTGACAATTGTAGTTTAATAATATAGTCAAGTTACAGAACTATAAACTTGAAGGGTTTTCTTGTTTGACTTTAGGTTCAAGCTAACTAGGCTATGTGGCGAAAAGTCAAAACTGGAATCATGTGTTTGTTTAGATTAAATATTTAATTAAGAATTTTTAAATTCTTAATATTGGTTTTGGATTTAGTGATATATTCTTTCCGAATTTAGAACAGGTTTATATTCTTATTGATATTGAAATATTCATTCTATATTAATAGGCGAGTGCATTGTGAAGAAAGAAAGAGGGAGAATAGGGAGAAAAAGATAAGCTATGCGTAGAGTTGGACCCAACGGGTCGGGTCAGATTCTTTTAGACAAAATTAATCCAATCCGGGTTGTCGGTTTTAACAAAAAATAGATCTAAATTAGAATCAATCTGATAACTTTGTTGATCGGTATCACTAAAAATTGAATTGATTTCAGTTTGAGTTCACATTAGATTTCGTAAAATTCAAATCAGCTTATCGACCTAATACAATTAAAATTCAATTATTTCTTCACAAATTTTGAGTTTCATTGATTAACCAACTCGATCCAAGAGATTCAAGTTGTTACCCGAAATGAAGGCCTGGTTGCAGCAAAGGTTGGCCTTCAATGAGAAGGTGGCCGCAATGTGCAAGGGTGCAGCCGGAGTTCTTGTCCCATGGTGTCGAGAGATGTTTGGCCCTCTTATTTGACGATATGAGTGCGCTTATCCATGACCATGGCCGATCGAACCTCCTCCGATCTTTTGGACCTCATTCAATCTTTAGTAGAAATGATCAGCTGCAAAAAAGAGCAAACTAAAATGGTTAATGAAATTGTTGGGGGAGAGTTGGTGATGAATTAGCAGAAGAAACTAGAAAAAACGAGGCCTACAACAAGTTCAACAATGGCAATGACCTGTAAATGTTTGCATTACAATTCACAATGAAGATGGTTGCAGATACGCCACTTGAAAAAAACTCAAGCTACTGCAATAATCTCTCCCAGATAATGGAGTCAGTATTACCATCAGATCTCATACAATTTCAAAATACATTTCGACAATCGATCGAACAGCTTCTTTCTTAGCGAAATCAACAAATCAAACAAGATGATTCTCAAGCAAACCGAAAAGCTACGAATACAGATAGAAAAGGAGAAAGAGCTTACATTCCCCATGAATTTCTTCAGATTCTTAGAACTATTGGCGAACGTGCACATGAGACAAATTTCGCGATCTCCGGTACTCATTTCGCCGTCCCCAGTCAATACATTTTCTCGGGAAAGTCGACCGCGAATTCTCGTTAGTCATTCAACTCTCCTTTTCTTGGAAACTCGAACCCTAAAAGGAGCTTCGATTTGCAGGAAGAAAGTAGGTTTGGGCTGGCCCTCGCATAGCTGGCATGGCCCAAACAAACTCTGGGCCCATTGCTCACATTCTACTCACCTTTTAAAAGAATGATTGCAAAATAGTTTAAACTTAGAGAGATATACAATAACAATTTATGATTAATAAAGCACCCATATGGTCTATTGAAATTTCAAACCAAGTTAGTAGCCAATCGACGGGCGATCATGCAAGATTCCTCGAGACGTGGCTTGAAATCCCTTTTAACAAATATGACTATGAGACATGGCTGTAGAGCGTTTGA
The DNA here is from genome assembly GCA_003255005.1 of Begonia fuchsioides. Lineage (NCBI taxonomy): Eukaryota > Viridiplantae > Streptophyta > Magnoliopsida > Cucurbitales > Begoniaceae > Begonia > Begonia fuchsioides. Next base: position 276,901 of record QAOC01024128.1, read on the forward strand.
ACTCGTCAGCACAATATTTTAAGCTTTCGATCGAAATTTATGAAACTTTGTTGTTGGGCTATGCCAAAAATACTTTATAGTGGTTAAGATGGAGAAACTCACTAATAATGGATGATTAAAGTAATTGGTTTGATCAAAGATGTAATAATTAGAAAGATGACAAATAAAACCAGTTTTAGACTTATTCAATCATATTTGATTAAATTAAAGTTGTCGAGTGTGACATTTACGTCTCCAAAATGAAGTGTCCAATCAAAGTGCGACACGTCCCCCAACTCTCTCAAATCATAATGCGTTATATGTACCTTTAGTTAATGAACATGTATTTTTATTATTAAGTGTTTTAACTTTTAAGAATAGCACCAATTTTCAGCCTCCCCTAAACTCAATCCGTTAACCCTTCTCGGTCCTCCGATGGGTTTGAGCCAATCAACCCAACCTGATTTTTGTGAGCCCATAAACCAAATTTCAAATCAATTAAATGAAAACAAAACCAAAATGATGATTTGATTTGTTCTTTAAATGAATTATTTACACTAAAAAGATATTTTAGGGTATAAAATATGAGAATTAAAAAAAAAAAAAGCAAGCTCCAATCAAAAGTAGTACTCGAGCAGTTCAGAAATAGAAAGTACGAAGGGTAGATAGAAATTTGAATTGAAACCGAACCAAAAACTAATTGAAAGTTAAACCAAAAACCTCGGTTCACTGTTGTTCGGTTTCATTTGTCTGGACCTAAAACCAAACTGACTTCGACCGGACCGATCACATACCTAATTAAAGCCTTCCATGAACTACTACTTCCCCTATTTTTGACTTTAAACTTACATAAATACCCTTCATTCTCAATTCTTATTTCAAAAAATAAGATATTTAAAATATTAATATTTAATATTAGAAAGTGACAGTTTTATATTCAAATGACTGTAAACAGAGGAGACGAACTCCAATAATAGAATATATGTAATTAATTAAAGTATAAATGAATATTATTATTAATCAAAAATCGTGTTAAGTAAAAAGAGAAGATAAAAGGGTAAATTTGGAATACAGAATGAAAAAAAGAATAACAAATCGGAAATTACAGTGGAAGCGAAACGGTGAAGTTCTAAGAATAAGACTATAAAGAAGCCCGTTTGCTTCTCTATCACTCGTCGACCATGGCAGAACGGGAACCGCGGGTTCCGCCCGCCCCTCCGCCGTCTCCCGTCGTCGGATCTACTCTCCTCGGAAAGTACCAGCTCGGTCGTTTCCTCGGCCGTGGTAGCTTTGCCAAAGTTACCAGGCTCGTTCTCTTCTCGATGACTCCTCCGTTGCTGTTAAGATCATCGACAAGATAAAAACCGTTGAGGCGGCGATGGAACCGAGGATAATCCGAGAAATTGACGCTATGCGCCGCCTTCACCACCACCCTAACATTCTCAAGATTCATGAAGTTATGGCTACCAAATCGAAGATTTACCTCGTCGTGGAGTTCGCCTCCGGCGGTGAACTCTTCGAGAAGATATCTCGCCGAGGCCGGCTCTCGGAGTCCGTCGCTCTCAGGTACTTTCAACAGCTTGTTTTTGCTTTGGATTTCTGTCACAAGAATGGCGTCGCTCATCGAGACGTGAAGCCTCAGAATCTCCTTCTTGATAAGGACGGGATTCTGAAAGTCTCCGATTTCGGCCTCTCGGCGTTACCGGAGCAGCTTCAGAATGGCTTGCTCCACACCGCCTGTGGAACTCCGGCATACGCCGCTCCAGAGATTGTCTCCCGACGAGGCTACGACGGTTCGAAAGCCGATGCGTGGTCCTGCGGTGTCATCCTGTTCGTCTTACTTTCCGGTTACCTTCCGTTCGACGATCGCAACATCGTCGCGATGTACCAGAAAATTTACCGCCGAGATTTCCAATTTCCGGACTGGATTTCGAAGCCAGCAAAACACCTAATATTTCAGCTTCTCGATCCGAGTCCGAAGTCCAGGATGGGCATCGAAGCTCTCACGCAAAATTCCTGGTTCCGAAAATCCTTCCAGTCAAAGCTTGAAAAAGACAGCGATGGGGAGGATCTCCTCAAGCAATCGTTAAAGAATCGCGAGCTGGAACACAAGGTTCCGGTGATGAACGCATTCGACATAATCACGCTGTCGCCGGGGCTGAACCTGTCGGGGCTATTCGAAGCGTCGACGAAGAGGAGGGAGAAGAGATTCACAACGACATTCACGGCGGACGAGGTGGAGAAGAAACTGACGGCGGTCGGAGGAGAGCTAGGATTCCGAGTGTCAATAAGGGAGAAAAGCGGAAGGATCAGGATGGGGAAAGGGAGGGTTGTCTTGTTGGTGGAAATGTCGGAAATGGCGCCGAGTGTGTTGATAGTGGAGATGAAGGCGGTGGAGGCAGAAGTGGAGTTTGAGGAGCTTCAATGGGGGGATTTGAAGGCAAAGCTCGAAGATCTTGTAGTTTCATGGCACCGCAACGCCAACGAGTGACGAGGAAGAAGACTTGTCCCCCTTCTTCTTCATTTTCCGTTCGGCAGCCATGAAAATGATTCTTTGGGCTCCAACTGAGAATGGCGTCAAAATTTAATCTTTCTTTTTGGACATGAAACGAAACATCGAAAACGTGTTTCCATTCATCTCATCTTCATACTCCCTCTCAATTTCGAGTGATATCTCAGTTTAAGATGTCAAAATTAAGTTTCAATTAGACCCTTAAAAGTGGGTGTTATAAAATAAGATGCCAATTGAAAAGTAATGCATAGGAGTCATTAGGTTATGTATTGCTCATTCTGAATATGAGAATGGCTTAGAGAGCCGGCAAATGCCAGCCATTGAGTCTTCTTTTCTCTTTAATTTCCATTTATCGTTCTTATTAAAGATGGAAGCATTTGCTTCGCACACCAACTAACGAGATTCACTATCATAAAACGATATGCCTACTGCCTAGTACTGAAGCAGGAGGATAGATAAGAAGAATGCTATCTATTCATTTGAGTAATATTGATCTATGTCCATTATTATTCAATTTATACACCTTAATCCCATACTTGCTCGGTTTTATCATTACCACACCTGGCCAGTCAAATGGGTTGTCAGAAAACAACCATGAGAACCCCCGAGGACAGCAATTTTTGAATGGCTTAGAGGCCCTTTATCCTCAAAAGCTGAAAGAAAGACTAATGTAAGGAAATGGAATAAGAATGAGTACACCTGATTCCCAATTTTCCCAGGAAGACATTGCAAAGCTTCCTCACCAAATCCTATTGAACCTCTGCGAGATGGGAAGACACAAGAAATGCTTCGAAAGGGTTGCAAGCACCTACAGTGATTTGAGTTAAATCAAAACATAGTTTTATTTTTATCCCACAAGATCACGAGAATCACAGTGTGGTCTTGACCTTTCCACCCAATGAAATTGCCACTAAAATTTGAAAAAAACAATGAGATTAGCAAAAGACGTCTACCTACCAGCATCAATTTTGATTTTAAGCTAAAATATCATTGAGGGGTGAATTCATGAGGATAATTTGGAAAATTGTACTTTGATGATAAGAACACATAAAAAGAAATTACCACAAACCTGGGAAATCCACAGAACTGCCTGACTGGAATATCAATTTGATCATCAAAACTATCTTTCTTCTTAACTCCACCCCTACACAATTTATACATCCAGCTCTCTCTCCTTGGCACACACCTTTATCATTGCATACCTGAACCGTGGAAAGAAAGCACTGTTTATGATTCCAGAAATTGAAGACCTCAGAAGATCCATCTCTGGAAGATTGAAAGAATTATTATGCTACAAAAATAACCCACTAGATTGGCACTAAAGAGTTAATAATCCTAAAGAAGGATAAAGAAAGAAAATAACCCACTTAAGTTCATTCGCTTCTGATCCATGATCTGTAGCCAAATAGAACGAGGTTGATATTTCTGGGTCATGAGAGCAGGAACAGGACCACGAGTGCAAGCATGGGTCAGCGTGGAACAAAGAGGAAATGGAGTTAACAGGAAGAACAGTGGGTTCGGGGAGGCAAACGGGTCTCTTGTTTTCTTGTGTGATTTGATTGGCGCAATGTCCCAACAAATCAGAAGGGGATCTTAAGTTTCAGAAACTGTTTTTGGAAATGGAAAAGTGAAACCGAGAGAGAGGGTTTGGATTAGGAAGAGTGGACGTTGACGGAGCAAGGGCACTGCTAGGGTTATTAATGTCTGCTTCTCATGAAGGACATGACCTGTCACAAACTCATAACCATACCCTTCTTACTCTTAACCATGACCTGTCAAAAGAAGTCCCTTATTTCAATTTTCAAGTGTAAATATCAATTCATTTCCTCAATTACAGTGGTTTTTTGCATAACATATCTTAAAATTTAAAATTATCGATCGATATGTTGCACTTTACAAAATTTCATCGAATTTTCTAGTATTACAAAAATCATTGATTTTAATAATATTTATCAATTTAGTTATTCTTTCGTCAATTTAATTAATTTTAATAATGCGTAAAGAATTTGAGTAATTTATAATAATAAATTTATATATTTTTAATTACATTAACATCTAAATATACACGAGTTTCTTTTCATCAATTTGTATTTTTTATAAAGTATTAATTGTAGACTCAAAACTTCTTGTTTGAATAACGCAACGAACAGAAAGATTCTGCTTGATAAGTTGGAAAACTACGCTGTTGAACTCGTTGATCGAATGTCACATTTTAGTAGGAAAAGTTTTCTCCCAAAATATGATTTTCAAACTCATGTGTTCATTATCGTTAATTTGACGTAAAACGTTAAGTAAATGGACGAGTATGCTTAAATTGATGAATAACATAAACAATGAGAGCATTAAAATTATTATAAAGTTTAATGTCTTGACTAATTACGCTTTAAATTTGAAGTATTTGCACTTGTTTTAACTATTTTTGTTATGAGTGGCCAAAACCGGACTGGAACAAAAAACCAGACTCGAACTGTCGATTTTAATTCGGTATTAGTTCTAATTTTTAAAAAACCTTAATTTATAAGCTGATTTCAGTCTTTAAGAGTAAAAAACCGTAAAATCAGAACCATGACCGTGAGTAAAAAAAATTTAAAATCGAATAAAACCTGATCAAAATCTTAATAAAATATTTATATTAGTTATATACACGCTCAATTACTTAGAATTCAATTTAAATATATTAAAAAATATTATTATTATATTTTAACTTTTTTTCCTAAAAATCTAGAATATTCTGATTTCAAATTTATTTTAAAATAAAATGAGATTTGACGGACACGTGTTAGCCTCTAATTTGTAATTGAGAGAATAAATTGATATTATTTCTTTTCTAAAAATCTTTAATTAATACTTACGGAAAGTTAATTTCATCTGTTTATAATGTTGAAAGTCGAGTTACCATCGTATACTTTGAGCTCAGTCATTCCGTTTTCTCCTCCTTTGAGAACCAAACCAACTATCGCCTGCAATGGAGGAGCATCCTTTGCCCTTTTTTTCTTCTATGGGCTAGGGTTTTCCTTGCTTTGCAAACTACGAAAGATAATTTTCTGAATATTTGAGGTTTTTTCATGGATTTCGTCGAGTTGGAGGCGATCGAAGGCCTCCGATGGACGTGGAATTCTTGGCCGGCCTCGAAGTCTGATTCTTTGGCCTTGATAATCCCGCTTAGTGTGATGTGTTCTCCTTTGATGCAGGACTTTGAGCTTCCTGTTCTTCCTTACGAGCCTCTGATATGTACCAACTGTGGGGCAATTTTGAATCCATACGCTCGGGTTGATTATCCATCTCGAATCTGGTTCTGTCCTTTTTGCTACCGAAAGAATCTGTTTCCTCGCTCTTATGCAGAAATTGGAGAGACCAGTCTTCCAGCTGAGCTTTTTCCGACTTACAGCACTGTTGAGTACGCACCAGGTAAGATTCTTTCCAATCAGTCTGCAAAATCTGGTTCGAATATGAACCTGAATCAGAGCTGGGCAAACGGGTTGTCATCTTCTTCTCTTTCTATATCTTCCCTCCCTTCAATTTCCGGCGGTGAGGCGCGGGGGGTTGGGCCCGCATTTGTGTTTGTTGTGGACACTTGTTCGTCTGATGAAGAGCTGCAGGCGCTTAAAAACGAGTTATTGCTTGTCATTGAAAAGCTTCCTGAAAATTGTTTGGTCGGATTGATAACATTTGATTCGATGGTTCGTGTTCACGACCTTGAATTTTCAGAGTGCACGAGGGTCGTGCTCTTTCATGGTGATCGAGAGCTTTCATCGTTTCAGGTAGTCTCTGCTTTTTCAATATTTCTTAACTGCTCAGATTACAATAGTTCATTCACTCATTATTTATGGTAGAACTCATTTAAAGACAATTTGCAAAGGGAAGGTGACTAACTGTAAATGATCCAGTTAAGATTAAACAGTTTAAATCAAATAGCTCATGGATATCTAGTTTCCACAATCAACTTTTAAACAATTTCAATAATTACAATGCACCCTCTTGGGCCCTGAGTTGATATCAATTCACTTAGATATACATGCATTTGAAAAACAACTAGCAGGGGGGGAATATACATTAGCATCAGACCATGAAGAAATGTCTAATAGTTTAGATGACTAGTGTTTGCTAGCCTTTTAATTTCTACAATATACACTAATTGTCAATTTTTGGTTTGATGATACTGTAGTCTTTTTGTGGTTTAACTTTATGATAATGCCAAATTTTGATATTGATGCTCAGTAGTTTATGCTTTCTTAGTTTAGGCAGTGTACTCATAAAATATTCCAATAGCCTCTTAACAATCAGAAACTATCAGTTCTTGTAAGTTTCTTGGTTGTATGTTTTAGCACTTCATCAATTCTTTATGTCCTCAATATAATCTCTAATTTTAGTATTGTGCTTCCTCTTAAACTGTTAGACCCAAAAATTTCTAGGCATTAGCGGGAATAATCCAACACAACCAGGAAAAAAGCTAGCAGTTGTCAAGCAGGGATACCTATTGCCAATATCCGAATGTGAGTTCAATATAACTACTGCAATCGAAGAGATTCATTCTTCGCCGTTGATTATGCCAGGTCATCGACCTTTGAGGTCAACGGGAGCTGCTATATTGGCTGCTGTTGGGCTTTTAGAAGGATGTTGTGTTAATTCAGGTTCTCGAATAATGGTTTTCACTTCTGGACCTGCAACTATAGGCCCTGGAATTGTTGTAGATTCAGATCTAAGTTATTCCATCAGAACTCATCGCGATCTCATCAATGGCAACACTCCATACTACAGAAAATCTTGCAATTTCTACAAGAAAGTTTCAAAGAGGTTGTCGGATTCATCGTTTGTTTTTGATTTGTTTGTATGTTCGCTCGATCAAGTTGGAATATCGGAATTGAAAGATCTCGTTGAAACCTCGGGTGGATTCCTGATGCATGGAGAATCTTTTGAAAATGATCAGTTTCGACAATGTCTGAGGCACATTTTCTCTCGAGACGAAGAGGGAAATTTAAATATGTATTTTGACGCCTCCATTGAAATAGTGACCACAAAAGACATCCAAATCTGCGGGGCCCTTGGTCCGTGCATTTCGTTGCAGAAAAGTAATAGTCTAGTTAGTGACACAAAGATAGGTGAAGGTGGTACTTACATATGGAAGATGGGTACCCTCACCAACAAAACTTGCATCTCTTTTTTCTTTGAAGTGAACCAAAAGGAAAATGTTCAAACAGGATCGGCATTCTTCATACAGTTCATAACACGATATCGAAATGGGAACCTAGGAATTCGAAAAAGAGTAACGACGGCTGCCAGAAGATGGGTAGGGACCAATTCGCCAGAAATTGCAGCTGGATTTGACCAAGAAACAGCTGCAACAATAATGGCCAGACTTGCCATTAATCGAGCCGAGACTTGTCATGCTCGAGATGTGATTAGATGGCTCGATAATGTTCTAGTCAGTTTTGCAGCCAAGTTCGGAGACTACATACAAGAAGATCCATCTTCTTTTCGCTTGTCATCCAACTTTTCTCTTTATCCTCAATTTATGTACTATATAAGGAGATCTCAGTTTATTGATGTCTTCAATAGTACACCTGATGAGACTGCTTTCTATAGGTTGATGTTAAATCGAGAGGGTGTAGTTGGTTCACTTATCATGATCCAACCCACATTGTTCGAGTATTCATTCGATGGACCCCCAGTTCCTGTCCTTTTAGACGTGAGGTCTCTCTCTCCAGATGTCATTTTACTTTTTGACTCGTATTTCTATGTTGTTATACATTATGGTTCGAAAATTGCTCAGTGGAGGAAGCTTGGTTATGACAAGGATCCTAACCATGATAATTTAAGAAAGTTATTGGAAGCACCGGAAATCGATGCCGAGCAAATTATTAAAGAGCGAGTTCCGGCTCCTAAACTTATAAAATGCGATCAGCATAGCAGCCAAGCGAGGTTTCTTCTTGCTAAGCTGAATCCTTCTGTTACTCAGACTTCCACTTTCACAGATGGGTCGGAAATTGTTTTGACGGATGACTTGAGCCTGGAGGTATTTATTGATCACTTGCAGGCTCTTGCAGTGCAAGGGTGATGAATGGGCTCTACTTATCTTTCTACATTACTATAAATAGAGATCAGTCTGCACAGTTCAATGGCGAAATCTGTAGGCATTTACTAACCGATAAGAAATGCTTCTGCCTGCTGATGAGGTAAGATTATATACTGTCTTTTTTTCACGTTTTTAGTCTCTTTAGATGGCATACTCTCTTTGTCACGTTGATTTAATTGAGATATTTATGAATATAGATTAAAAAGATGTTCATAGCTTCATGAGTTAGAGCGAGATTAGAGTCTTCAGCACTTGTTATCTCTTCCTAAATCTCCTTGTTCTGATGGATATGTATAACTCAGCTTCATAGAATTCGATGGAGGGAGGAAGAGCATCTTCACCCCAACACCCGGAGAAGCTCTACTGTCCAGAAAGAAAGCTAAAAACTCAGTCCACCTACTTGTATGTTTGACTTGTAATTCTTCGATTTTTTCTATTTTACATCTTGTGCTGTCTTATTCGATTGTTGGTAATCAATTTGAGTCTTTGGTTTGATGGTGTGTTTGATCGATTCTAAATCATACACTGCTTTGCTATAAGGATTAGACTAGACCAGACTAGACCAAATCATTTCCAGTCTCTTTCAAAAACGGATTCTCTCTTCTAAATGAATGGCTATGATGTAAACTACACTTTAAGAAATACGTACAGAAGAAAAGATGGAAAGATCATTTGATTAAGCTCGACTGTGGGGACGTGTGTTATTTCGAACCCGCTACACATGGAAAAACTGGTATCCAAAACTGTTGGAAAGAGCATATTTTCTCGTCTTATGGTACAAGTTAGAGACTTCTCATCCATGCCCAGAAATATTTGAGATATTTACAAAAGAAAAGCCATATTTAGTTAGTGGATTGACAGTGACACAAGGAGCCAGAATGACCGAAAGTACACAAGAGAATAAATAACGAGCACAGCTTCGTGCAAATAGCAAATTGAAAATCCATTTTCTCACTGCTAATCGAGATTCAAACCAGGTTCCCTCAATGGAGATTTTGGTCAAACAAGGCGAGTGGAGCACCGCCTCCATCTATAGAGCTAATATAATCGAGAAAGGACCCGACTATAAAACAAAAAACAAAGCAAGGGATTATTCAATAAAATTTAGAGATGCATTGATTTTCTTTTTTTACTACTTCTATTGACTTCACTTCAAGCAAATTTTCATTTCCAATTTACATAATTTGATAAAAATGTCCATAAAAATTCATGACAAGTTCCAAGTCCCCATTACTAAGAAAAAAATTCAATGTACCACAGCAAATGTTCTCATTCTTCATGATATAAATCGATATCCAATATATAAGTTTCCATAACAAAAATGTCATCTCAGTCCCATAAATATGAATCAAACCAAACAAAACATTTAAAACGAGTCGAGCAAGGTAGATCGCAAGTAGAGTTTGAATGTTTAGCGGTTAAAAATTGTTTTTTGTTAATACTACATGACAACGTTGAGAGAATAAATTTAGGTGACATATTTGGACATCAATATACATAGAACACATGATTGATATATAGGTTTCAACCAGGCTCACGACTTAAATTCCAGTCACACTACACTCATAAAACAATTATGATTAGGATACTTGTTGTCGTGCTGACCCTAGTTATAGATTCAAACACCTGAAAGGGGCAGTGTATGAATTTGATTTGATGCGTGCTTTCGTCACCTCCACAAGATTGACCTATCTCAATTATAAACCAATCAAAACTGAGAAATGAAACATAGAAGATATAATACAGAAGTACAAGCAGACTGAAACTTCCCAGTTCACAGTTCAAATCAGAATGACCAGAGATCATTCTTGGTCTCACTGATATCTGCAATCGACAAAAGGTAAGTCAAAAAACATTGATGGTGAGAAAGATTCGTAATCGTAATCAAGAGCAGTTCAAGCTCATCAAAAGATAGTTGTAATGCAACCAATACAATTCAAATTGCTGCATACATCTAGTGTTAGTTTCAAAAGTACTTTGTATACGAGTAGAAGTTTGAAAGAAAACTCTACAGGAGAGAGAAAATCACCAATCATTGTTGACAATGTGGAAGAGACCTGCAGGTTGGACAGTACCACTTTCCTTTGAATCTCGTCTCTGGTGTTAGACCAACACACGAATAGTGGAACCATTCACCTCCTTGGCACTTTTAAGAACAAAACACAAATTAAACAATTTTCATCAACAACTCTGTTTAACTATACTTTGTTGGGGGGTGGTGACGGGAAAGGGTCTTGAAAAGTAAGTAAAGAAAAGATTCAAAATCAAGTTTCATTAAAAAAGACAATCAAATTATTATAAAAGGTAGACTTGAAAAACACTACCCATAAGTGGAACTAGCCATTGCTATACCTGAATTTTCACAAATCTTTATTTTTTGTCCATTTTGCACCCCTTTCCCTTCGATCTACAGCTCTTGTATTTAGATTTTACCACGCTCAGCATTCTTTAGGTATAGGTTATTCAATCACAAAATGTGGATGTGGATGTAGACGAAATAGTGTAATGCAATCACAAAATGCTAAAATCATTAAATTACTTTATGTGACATCAGTTCAACACGTTTCCTCTCAAACTGAAAGAACAACTGAAAAACAAGATATTTTCCCACTAGTGATCTGTATCAAAAGTACGAATATACAATATGCGTAACAAATGCAGCAACGAGTGAGGTATACAAGAAGATAAAAGGAACTCACACTTTCATTGTCACAGGCAATCATATCTCCAAATGACACCTAACATATTAAAAGCATAAAGTATTCAGCAAAGGTTTCATAGCATTAAGGAAAAAACAAATGAAAGCATAACGACTAAAACTTTAAGCAAAAGAACGTCAAAAAAATGAAATCAAATGTAAATTCTCAAGAACCTGGTGACAAACACAATAGGTGGGTTCATTTGGATCAATGGGCTGATCAACATCAAGGGAAGACGCAAAATCCTTCTTATGACTTCCTGGAGGAGGCATGAGCTCAAAATCTCTATCACGCTCCCTATCCCAATCACGATCTTTATAATCAAGCCTTCTTGATTGAGGTGTTACATAAATGGGTTTTCTTCTTTCACTTTTACCAACGAGAGGCATGGGTGGAAGAATAGCTGGTTCGTCAGGTGGAACTTTTCCCTCTGTAAATGAATGGCATATAAAATGAAGATCATGTGGAAGTTTGCACACTTGGAAAGTAAGAACAAAAGGTAATCTTTCGTCACCAATCAGAGGATATACAACCAGTACATCTTCAATTAGAAGGAGAGTTATCCTTATCCATATAGGGAAATAGCTACAAAAAGACGTTCAACTCCTTCAAGCAATATGAAAATCTACTATCAACCAACCCTCACGTTACAACAAAAGAGTGAATCATAAAAAAGCCCGTAATTACAATGAACACTATTAAAATGATGCATAACCAAATATCTTTATAATATTTAGGTTTACCTTGCTTAAGATCTTCCACAAAGTTGTTCAAATCCTCATCAAGCCGTTTCATCTGGCTGTCTATCTAATTGCACAAAATTACAAAGAAAAGACAGTATTTTCAAGTTACAATGGGCCGTTAACTCATAATAAGTGGAAATATGATTTTCAAATAATCCACACATATGGTTTGTATTCCATGTCCATCACAATTTTTCATTGAAATGCTTTCAGCTAAATCTGATGACAGATTAAAGTGCTTTTTTTCTTTAGGAAGAGAACCACATTGATGCCTCTTCTTTAACCCCTATAAGAGAGACAATTTTGCCTTTTTTTCACTTGGAAACATCCAAGACGTCAATTGAATACAACATATTTGCAAACATTGTTCTATAATGTGAATAGACCAATAAAGAAAATGTGTAAAAAGAGGTATCTAAAATTCTTTGTGAGCTCTAAAATATATTATGATAATATTAAACCAATTTTTTTTTTTGCAATCTCGATCCAATATAACCAAATTAAACTAGAATGGAGCCTGAAATGAAAGACGTGTTTAAAAAGAGAACTGGCAGCGTACCAAGTCATATGCTTGCCGAGCGAGTAAAACCTTCTCTGTACAAAGACTCAACGCGTTGTCTTGATTTGCCTCTATGTCCTTTCGAAGCTTTTCAATGGCTGCCTCGTCTTCCTCGTGACTATTATTGTAATTGTAAATATGATTTTTCTTCGAGCTCTGTGAGGAAAGTCCCAAACAAAATTTTGTCTGTTGCCTCGTCTGGTTGATCATAGCTTGAAAGACAAAAAAACCAAAATGACTCCGCACAAAAAAGAATGTAACAGAAAATCCACACACCAATACCTTACCAGTGCAAATAACAGAAAAATCGGAAAAAGATCTAGAAATGTTTACATTGGGAGCGTTCGTCAAGTTCTCTGACGGTATTGAGAAGTCTCTGAAGCTCAGCAGGCAAGGTGCTGGCATCTGAGGCAATTGAAGTAGATAAACGAATCAAATTGTACGAGAAGTTAAAAGGTTAAATAATAAAATAAGAGGATGAGCTTACACTCCAAATAGTCGTCAGCATACACCCCAGTTCGAGCAATCGCCATTGTTGCCAGGAGATTTATTCCCGGAACTCTTTTCTGGAGCCCTACTTGTATTTCGAAAGGGCGTAGCAAGAAGGATATTTAAACGCGACTCGAGAGAGACAAAATTAACAATTTAAATTTGACTCCATAAATTATAAATTTAACAATTTTATATAATAAATAATTATTTATAATTTATTTAATTAATTATATAAATCATTATTTAAAGCAGTCGCGATTAGTTCAGTGTACTGTACTAACCAAATACATTTTTGGGTTATATAAATTCATTATTAAAAACCGACTATAATGTCCAAGTTAATTGAAATCTAGGTTTGAGTGGACAAAGTTTATTTTTAATCATATTTTTCCATGTTAAAGATAAAATTTTTAATATTTGAAGAAATAGATTACTAAATTGACTTACATAGTTAAAATAATAAACATAATGACAAATTATCTATTTAAAATTTGATAAAATTTGAGATATTAATTGATGAATTTTAAAATTTGAAGTATGTGTATAAGTGGATGAACATGGGTCGGGTTTTTAACCGACGATTACCAACTCATTTAGGCTATATGGTGATCCAAATGCCAGCTCAGTCAAAGAAATTGGATCGAGTCATTTTTCAGCTCTCCAATTTGTACAACTAAATTAAAAATAAATTATTAAATCTTCAAACTTGATCGGAATGGTTTGAAGATTATAATCTTTGCCATCATCAGAAAATCTGACTCATAATCCTCCTAGATCCGGCAAAGAAAGAAAAACCAACAGCAGAACCCAGATTCACACCAACATAGAGAATCGATAAGAGGGCAAAATCTAACCGTAAAAGAAACGCTAGGCGCCGTCGGCCCGACGAGGAGAAGCAGTGACTAGAGACTTCGGGCGCCGGTCGGGGTAGCTGGAGGAGAAGTCGACCGAGAATCGCGAAGTCGATCGTCACTAACCCAGGAAAGCCCTAGCCGAAAATTTGGTATAAATCAAATGGGTTTTTTGAGTCGGGTCTACGGGTTCAGTAAAAAATAAAAACCCGACCCAATTTGAAAAACCCCGAATTTTTTATCACCGGCCCAACCCAAAAGCCGTGGATCGAGCTTGGGTTGCCCATCCCTTTATACTACTTCTATAATTTATAAAGTAAATTTATATTTTCTTTACTAATTATTAAAAAATGCAGTTAGTAAAAATGGGGTGAGAGAGAGACGAGGATTAAACACCGCGAAACATCACCGAGATGCCGGCGGCGTTACCTTCAAATCACTCCGGGAGCAAATCAACAGGGAGACGCCGCGCGCGGTGCATCGATGTTTCATTTTTTTAGCCGACTCGGGGGAAACACCGGGAAAAGACCCCTCAATCTGCCCCAATTTAATGAGGATGGTTTAGGGTTTACATAATACGCGCGGAATCTCCTGCCCCTCACCCCGCGTAGGTAGGTACAGGTGGATTGCCTAGCATATTTAAACTTTTTTCCGATTGATTGCGTTTCCGATGTGGGATAATTACTAGTTTTCTTGTTCAACTGACCTAATAATGAAAATAGTGCCCAGCTTTTATGACAGTATAAAAATTAAATTTTTTTTGGAGTTATTTAGATTCTTTACACACGGACGATCACTGTGTTCAAATTTTCCAATTTTTTTTTAATTTTAAATTTTTAATTAATTTAATTAATCAATTTTTATTGAAATAACTAAAAAATTTTAACACACCTTCAAAATAAAATAAAAAACTAATTTAAATTTTTTTAAATAATTTTATGATTTACTATAATTTTTGTATACATAAAAAAATAAATTTCGTTAAAAATACATGCATTAATAAAAAGTCACGAAATTTTGTAGAATATTGTTTTATATTTGTCGAATATTGTTTTATATTGTTGTAAATGTGTGACAAAAATTTTAAGAATTTTTATTGACGTACATAATTTTAATTGAATTTATTTTTTATGTATTTAACAATTATAGTAAAATAATATAATGGTTGAAAATTTACTAAATTTTAGTGAAGATTTTCTTACTATGTTATATTGGATTGAACAAAAGGAGAATTAAAACGACGTTGCTTTGCGGGGAGAAATAACTGAGATTTCAACCTTTTATTCCCATAAATATCATATTTTAATTTTAACTTTTTAAAATAATTTATGATACGAATAAGAGAGACGAGAGAAGAAAAAAATCCCACGAACCGCGCGCAATCGGGGAGTAGCCTAGTAAGTATTGAATTTGAATGTACTCGTGATATAATCGGACATTTTTTCGAGCTTGATTCACGTTTGATTTGATTAGAGCCTTACGGTATGTTTTCAAGGAATAAACTCTTTGTTATTTTATCGCATATTCTAAAAGATTAAGCTCTGCGTTGTTTGCTACTCCTGATTTTCTTGTTTTTCGTTTAAATATGAGTTGTTTGAGGATTTGGAATACATTAAGGGCTAAATTTCGTTAAATTAATCTATTTTCATAATTTCAAGGTTGAATCAGCGAATAGATAAATCCTCAAAGGTCACGGAAACATCTGTATTCACTAAACTATCAATATTGGACATTAAACATCACCAATAAGTGAGTCTTTATTTATTGACAAGTATCAGCCTTTTCAGATAAACTTGGCCTTGATATGTGACTTTTTGTTTTCTTAAAACCAAAACAATGTTTAGAGAAGAAATTATTTTTTTATGATGGGCCAACACATTGGTGCTTTGACGAACAATACGAGATGTAGTCGATGCTATCGGGGCTATGAAATATCAGTATGACATGTTGATGTTGTTCATGTTGAAGCCTTTGCATATATGACATATAGAAGTTTCTTTCTGTTGAACTTTTCTAAACTTGTACATCTATTTTAATTCACCTATTTAATGTTTATACGGTAATTTATGGCACATATAATTTTGTTACAAGAGTGGATATGGTGCAAAAGGAAGTTCTCTACCCTCCTTTCATTTGCCTCTTTTTATTCTCTTTTTTTCCTTCCCAAACTCCGTTTGCTTTTTTGCTGTTTTTTAAGAGATGAACTCATATAATTCCCTATGCAATTTTCAAATGATCTACCACATGTGCATTGCGTTCCATTTTTTCTGGCGTACATCAAAAAGTTTGTCATGGATGTACGATGTTTTCAAAACAAAGTTGTAGAATTTGTTTCTTTAGAGATATCAGAGATTGTAATAGATGCATAAACATTAATTCTTAGTGTTGTCCAATTTGATTTCATGCAACATCTTTTTTCCCTTTTTATAGTTCTAGTTTTTTAAAGTGCAGAGGTTAGGTGGACACAGGTTTATCAAACCAGATATGGTAATCGTGGTCTGTCAAGGAAGAAAAGGCAGGGTATGGTGGAAGAAAAACAGTTGATGTTGCGCCCTAAGTATCCTGCTATACGTAGGGAAAATCAAGGTTTGGTTGATGTAGTGAATTCAGATATTGTTGTCCTCGTTAATGATGGCTGGAAGGTTGGAAACTTGGTTGACTGGTTGACAGATGGATGTTATTGGTCTGGAAAAATTACTCTGATCTTAGGCAACGGGAAAGCTAAGGTTCTTCTTCTAGTTACCCATTCAAATATATTCTCTATTTTAAGTTTTTCTGCTCATTTTTTTTCTCTTCATTTAGTTGTTTTTGTGCTTATGTTTCATTAATATACTTTGCATGTGATATTTACGTCAACAGCACTTCATTTATAAGCTCATCTTCTTGACCTTTATGCATGATGTGTAAACAATTTTATCCAACGAGTGAAAAATCTTTGACCTGTTGTCGTAAATATTTTTACTAGCCTGAGTGAGGCATCATCATCATCTAAATGGAATTGACTAGTTACATTGAGGAAAAATGTTATGCAATGAAATTAATTTAGTCACTTTAATACTTATTAGTTGTAGTTATCTCCACTAAAACCTGGTTGGGTTACCTATCTTTTGCATCTTCTTTTGCTTGATAGGTTGAATTGCTACCTCCTCCATTTGGTGAAGGATTATCCTATGAGGTAGCTTGCAAGGATCTGCGACCGACGTTAAACTGGTCTTCTGAATCATGGTGGACAGTCCCTGCTCTAGATGTGTGTTCCCTCTTCGTCCTTTTACTGCATTAAGCTTTATAAAATGATCATGATCAATCTATTTTACAAAAAAATAGTTCTAGTTGGAGAATTTTTTTTCTACAATTTGACAGTTACATTTATTTTTCTTTGCATAAAAGTTGTAGGCATAATTGTGGAGTCCAAAATTTCAATTAAAATAAAAGTGGTGTTTTCTGGTTTGATGTGTTGTTGAAAAAACATATCTTTTGTGCCTTTTCTGAGGAGAGAGACTGGTTTTATGTCAATTTTCAACAGAAGTAGTACAGAACCAAGTTATAATACTAGTGTTTATGTATCTGTCAGCTTGTGGTTCATTATACTCCTGTGATAAAAATGATTGATCACTCAAATAGGCTATAGTTTTTTTATAAGAAAAGGGAAAACACTCAATTGAGCTATATGATTTATACGTTCATACAGATACTCATGGATGTTTCCTCAAGCTAATCTGCTTCTATATCCTTGGTGTAGGACGATGAAAATGGATCTTCATCTTTTAGGCTAGTTAAACCTTTCAGTCAAGGTCAGTTTTGAGGATATGCATTTTACTCATAGCTCCAGATGAATATATTTTCTCTGAAATTTTGATGAATGTTGATGCGTATAGACTATGGCTTGATCTTGCTTCCTATAATGGCTTGACTGTTGAGGCACTGCATCTACCTGTCCTTTTTACTCAAAAAAACCACAAGTCTCTATAACATTTTATTTGTTCATGAATATTGAATTTATCAGCATAGAGTCAGAATAAAAACTATTGAAGGGATAAGTAACATGCATGACAAAATGCTTAATCGGAAATCTCAACTTTAATTATATGCATAAGTTGGCCTTGCTTGAGAAGAAATGTTTTTTTATATATATGTGGGCTAGCATGGCTTCAATATTTTGGATTCTGTGGCATGTTCTTACAGTGATGTTTGTTCGTATGTATCTGGTTGTATGTTTTTTCTAGAAAAATTAACTGTTGGCTAAATATTTAAATTTTATCATTATCATTTTCCCTTCTATTCCATGATTCTGTTCTGTAATTTTCTGTTGAAATTATTTTGAGTTATCGTCACACCTAATGATTTAGCTGTATAGCATGTTCTTTATGTTCTTTAAACGGCATAAAAATTTACTTATGTGTTATTAGATGAATATAACATTTGTTGACTCTGAAAAAACTATTTTAACTCTTTTGAAATAAGCAAATGACAATTAAATTATTATCAAACGTAGAAAGTTTCAGAAAAGAAGTCAATAGTAGAGAATTAAGAACCTAAACTGCTGGAAAAGTTCCATTAGAAAAAGCCAAGTATAACAATGAACTCGAGTATTAATCTGAAAAAGAAAAATACAATGGAAAGTAACATTTCATTATCACTTAGGAAGAAGAATATGTATTTTGGAAGACATCAAGAAATAGATAGTATCGTTGTATTAATATTCATTTATAGTTGTGTGCATGAAAAATTATTTTGCTCACCTTTTTAGCTAAGATTTCAAGTTAAAAAGAGTTCAGAATGAGATAGGTTTTAAAGTTGTAAAGAAGGGAACTATATTTTGGTTTAAACTCTTTTCACTTTTAAGTGCAATGGACATAGTGCATTAGAAAGTTCAATCAGAGAAGTCGTCTCTGGCTCTTATACACGGTTACCGGAAATTCTATGGCCATAGTTATCTTTCACTGGAGATGGTCGCTATTATTTCCTTTTCCTCATTAAAAACTAAAGAAAATGCTCTACATCAGAGATTCCACATTCAGAATTGGATTAACATAGACCAAATTTTGAACGTGCTGGGAGCTTACAAGATAAGATGACGCATCATTTGGATGAAGAAAGAAACAATATACACGATCCATTGGGGAAATGTGATGTGTCTAATGTGTCAACTAGTTCATTGAATTCTTCTAACGGTTCAGGCCAACAGATAATGGAAAAGCAAATGACTAATGATATAAAATCAGCAGAAAACCATAATCAGAAAAAAACTTTAATTTAGGTGGTTCTATTGGAAAAGACAGTTGCTCGGAAAGTGTTCAAACTTCGTGTGCTACAGATGCATCCCCTGACTTTGCAGGACTGTCTATTGTTGCTGACAAAGACGATAAGGAGTGGCCCTCAAAAAGGATGAAAACAGAATTACCTTTGAATTCCACTCAATCAGATACCTTAGAGGCATCGCTTTTAGACTTGGAGGAACTTGTTTGTCGTGTCAAATGGATGAGGGGTGCTTTTGAAGGAGGAACAACTTGTCACAACTTGGCAAAATCACAGTGGAAATTTGTGGAACATTGTGCCCCAGCAAGGCTTTTGTCAAGGAAGGTATTGTGTTAAAGAGAAGTTTTGATCACTTCTTGTCCTTTATGTTAAATTTTATGACTTCAACTTTTAGGATGAGTATGATGCATAAATATTAGGAGTTTATTTGATATTGTTAGTGTTATAATTAGAAGGGCAATTTAAGTATATTACTAGGGTTTTCTTTCTATATATAGTTGCTTTTAGGGTTGTATCCTTTTATCTTGAATATTGAATATGAAAATAGTTTCTTCATCTGTTAGAGTGTGTAGTCTTTGCGAGCTCTAGCTCGTGGTTTTGGTAGTCTTTTGCCTCCGTAGAGTTCTATGTTCTATTATTTCTATCTATCGTTCTTACCAAAGATGCAAGCATTTGCTTCACATCAGAGTAGATGACATAATATAGAGTCGCTTTGTTGTCCGTGAAAAAGAACAATAAAAAAACTCATAGCATGTAAGATTTTACTCTGAGATGACCACAGGCGGTTGAAGTTATCAATATTGCATGTAGAGATAGAATCCCTAGTTTTCCCATCAATTTGATTACATTTTTTTAAAAGAAAAGGTCAAGTTCACTTGGAATCAATTTCTTTGGGTGTTTTTGTAGTCAATCGTGGATATTCTTTCAACAGCTTGAGGAAATCAAAGGAGCAAAAATAGGCAGCTACCAGGAGCCTTGTAACTAAATCTCGCAATTGATTCAGTACTGGAATTATCTCAACGGTCATGCATACTTCTGGTAATGTTCTTAGATCATACTGTCAAATTTAATCTATTCAGGCATATTTTTGTTTCCAAAAAAATTTGAGACAAGTTGGAAGTATAGCTGTTATGTTGTTTGGCTTTGATACATCTTCTTTCATGTGCATTCTCACTGTTTTTCTGATCTCTTAGAGAAAATTTATCCCGTTACGGTTTGTATTTAATAACACGACTTGATCAATGATGAACTTGCCATCATTGCTATTTGATCTGGAAATGGAACATTTTTAATGCTCACTCATAGTTCATACCTCTTACTTGTATTGGTCTTACATTCTACTACTCTTCTCTAAACCTCTACCATTTTTTTAGTCAAAAGGAATTAATTGTTTACAATTGCCATCATTGTTTTTGCTAGATACTTTGAATAAATTTTTTTTTACAATTAACATCTCAAAACTTTTGATATTTTTTTACAACACATTCATTGCTAAATTTTTTCAACGTTAATTTATCGATTGTCAGCCCTCATCGGCTCTAATCTTCTTCAATTGGTTCTGAGTTGTGTCTCTCCATAAACCCAACTTTGATTTTCAAGTTTTCAATTAAATTTTCAAGTTCTATTTTGATTTTCAAGTGTGCATGTCAAAATTGAGCCAAAATATTTTATTTTAAAAAATATAAAATGAATAAAGCGGATGATCAATAAATTGGCGTTAAAAATATTTAATTTGGAAAGGTTTGAGGTTTAGTTGTCAAAAAAAATTCGTTAGATGTGTCTGATGAAACATCTCAAACACTCGGGGTGTAAGTGAAATTAACCCATATTAAAATTTTATAAGCTACAAAAATATTTGTGTATTTTCTTTCTTAAAATGGGTTTTGACAGGTTTAATTGAGCTTGTGAAGTTCCATGCCCCTCATCCATGAAGATTGCTGGTAATTCTCCATTTTTAACCTTCCATATGATTACCAATGATGGAATTTATTTACTTGTAATTTCTTCTAATTTGAGATGAAATTTCTTATTTGGTATTTTACGAATAATATTCTTGCATTAAAGGTATTCATAGATCTTAATAGTAGAGTTCTTTCACTGGTGTATAGCGTAGTTCTGTTGATTGCACGTGATGGAGATATATATATAAGGTCGAAATAAATGCAATTTATGTCGCAAAATTTATAACATAGAAGTGTTGTAAAAGCAAGATCACAGCAGTTCTTTGGTTTCCATCTCTTGTCGGATTTATCATTTTTCTTAATTTGTCTGGAGAAGACTTGCGAATTGGAAGGGTTGTATAAATTGTTTGAGCTGGTACTATATATTTTGGAGTAATTCAAGAACAAAGTTTTGATAGATTCGCTATCAAATTAGCGATTTATTGCGATATTAGGAAAGATCAAGATTTTACGATTTTCAAGAGAAAAGTCAATCTGTGTAACATATTGTTACTAAATCGGAGAAAATTGTACGTAGTTTAATCGTATATTTGCTTCACAACCTCAACAAATTTGGTCAGCGATTCCCTTTTTCTCTGAGCTACATAATTCATTCCAAAGATCTCTCATAATCGAGCATATATATATATATATATATATATATATATATATATAAGTATGAAAGTGGAGAGATGCGACCGAAGAGATAGCAAAACCTAATTACAAGCGACGTTTTTCATCGTATTTGTCAAACTTAGTAAAGTATGATTAATGTTTGTATATACAAAAAAAAAACATATGAATTTTATGATTAATAATTTTAAATGTGAATCAAAAGTTGGAGTGAAAGGATAATGCGACGATTAGGGTTTGGATTTTATGGACAGGCTCTTCTTCATTCTTCGAGTTTCTAATTGTTTTGATTAATTTAATTAAATACGAGACGTCAGGCTGCGTGAAGTAGGGTCATTTTGTAATTAATCAAATAAGGGTCGGGTTAAATGAGTTTGAACAGGTTGTCACAGCAGAAATATATTTTATGAAAAATAATTAATTAATTGAATGGAAAATTGGCGCTATTCATTTAGCTGCTTTGGCCTGTGTTTTGTTTGGCTTATGGACCCCCTAATAATGCACGTGAACATTCGTTGAAATCCACCACAACCATATTTATATATTATATTAATTTACTAACCAGCCCATAATTGAGTTTCTGCAGGGGAACCTCTAAATTATTTAATTTTTAGTTATTTAATTTGAAAATAAGGGTGAAATTGTTTTTAAAATGGTTTTACTATGACGTTTTATTCAAATATTATACATAAATATATGCACAGGGTTATGTAAATTCATAAAAGTATAGGGTTGCATGAATTCACAAATTATCTATGTAAATTTGAAATCATTTTTGTAATTTTGTTTCGTTCAATACCAAGTTGCTCTCTATACTTTTAAGGGATCCAATGTCGTGCTATTTTCGTATTTTTAAAACAAAACCAACGATTATATGATCGATAACCAGTTTGTTTTCTCATTCAAAAGACGGATTGTCATAGTGTTCCGCTTATTTTCCGTATAATTCTACAGGAATATCCAAATGAAATTTTGATTAATCTCACAAAATGCTCTTCAGTTAACCAACAAGTAGATTTCTAGCGTTCTTAGGGAGATTTCTAGCGTTCTTAGGGAGATTTCTGGCACAACTTGTGCTTTGAACTTACTCAAAAAATACGTACCTTTCTCATAGACTATACGCTCCATGAACCAAATGTATGTGTAATCAAATCAAACTCATGCTGTATAGACACATATCTGAGTAATACACATGAAAAACATAAAAACTGCATCAACGGTAGGTGTACTTTCGGAGAAATCAATGTAGAATTTTAATCTTTACCTAATAAAACTTAAACTAGGACTCATAACTGAACTATTAGTCAGTAATCAATGAAACTACGGATATAAAACTATGAACGGATGATCTTAAAGCCTGAAGATTAAGATTAAATATTCAACCAACCACAATTTTATTCAAAAACAGGAGCAATACCGAATACTAAAGTCAAATGTAAACAACCATTTTTACCATCTTCATCTCCTTCTTCTTCTTCTTCTTCTTCTTCTTCTTCTTCTTCTTCTTCTTCTTCTTCTTCTTCTTCTTTCATGTCCTGGATCCATTTGCAGTATCCACAGCACAATCAGAGGGAAAACAGTATAAACTCAGCTGGTTTTTGGATTGTCAAACTTCCATTTTTGCTCAGAAGCTAGGTCTACCATGAGAGGCCCATGCAGCATATGCAGCCTGATCGTGTCCGAGCTGACCTCCGTTGGGAAGAAGATTTGGAGGAATGTTATAACCAGGAAATGCAGAAAGATCGGCGGAGTTAGGGTGAAAACCTCCACTGCCGCCGATGGACGGCGGAGAGCTTCCAGCTCCGGTACTGCCTACGCCGGCGTCATGTTCGTCGTCTTCTTCGAGAGGCAATCTTTCGTAAGTGGCGTTGGAAAACGTTGCAGCGATCACCATTACTGGCCCAGCTGCAACTAATGGCCCAACTACGCACCCACCGACCACCTGCCCTTGCCCTCCGGCGAGATAAATGGTCATACCAGTCGAGCCCGGAGGGGCCGGTCCGGGCAAGAAAGCTCCGGTCAGTGACAAAATCTCGAACCGTCCATGCAGCGCCACCACAGAACTGGGCGCCGCTGGTTGCCGGAGAGTGACGTTAGTAACTGAGCCGCTGGCACTGAGAACGCACACCCCCCGCTGCCTCCGCCGAGCAAACTGAGCGAGGCTCTCTGCGATGTCGGCGCCGCCGGCGACTTCCATTACGTGGCTGCGGAGGGCGTTAGGGCTGTCTCGAGTGACGAAAATCGGTGGTCTTGGCTTGTTTTTGGATCCCGGAGGGCGGCCTCTTGGTCTTCGATTGCCGATCTCCACGGCTCCTTCTTTGGGTTCGTCTGATCCATTTTCTCTCTCTTCTTCGTCTTCTTCTCGACTGTGTTGATGGTCGCTCATGGAGCCTTCGCGGTTGTGTTGGAGTTTCAGAAGCGGCGAATTGGAGGCTGCCGAGTCGATGATCGGCAGCCCCACCTGGCCGGCCCACCACGGATTAGCCAGAATAGCTTACCAAATTAGAGGCCGAAAGATATCTGCAGCTTCAAAGGGTGAAAAAGACGACCAAACCAGTGATTAATTATACTTCTTCCATGGCTTTTTCTCTGATCTCGCTTGAAAATTTGGAGATCAACAAACACAGAACCCTCTCCCTCAAGTTACTCAGAAAACGAGAATCAAGTCTGGTTCTTTCCAAAGAAATCAGAGAAGAAGATGAAGAAAGAAAAAAAAAGAAGAAGAAAGATCAACAGCCAAGAACTGAGCTCAAACCAGCAGTTAAGGAACTGATGCAAGAAGCCATGAGAGAATCAAAGCACAAGGAAAGATACTCAGAGAGAGAGAGAGAGAGAGAGAGAGAGTCACCGAAACACAGACTTGGAAATGAAATTTCACAGCTTTTTTCGAAGTGTTATATGCTGCATTTGTTTGCGTTGAAATACTCTATTTTATAAAGATTTCAACAGTGGTTAACGCATAAACTTCAATCTGCGCTTCACCTTTGTCTTAGAGGCCTTTGGAAATTAGGGTTTCGTGGGGTCGCGTGCGCGTGGGAAGGTGGGAAGCACGTCTTTTTCTTCGGGCCCCGACAAATTAAGGCATCCCTCGACCCTCCCTGAGAAGACCTGGAGAGAGAGAGAGAGAGACTCTCCATTTGATGCTCTTAGTCTTAATCCAAGAAAAAAACATATATTTAAATGGGTTGATTGATGGGTAATTAAGGGGAATAATATGGTCAACTACAATGCAATACAGCCTCGCTAATGCTGATTAGCGATAGGACAAGGGTAGGTTAACTGAACCATTATGAGTTAACGATGGATTAAAAACACTTACTCAACACCATTAGAATCAACCTTTACAATGGTATCACTCCATCCTTCCTTCCTTGATCCCTGAAACATTAAACGCACGAGAGAATATCTCCGTTATGATGAAAAAACAATTTCATCAATTTCGAATTGCTCCCTAAAAACAAAAAAACAAATGCAAAAGAGAAACATAGAACCAAGACTTGACTTCTCTCATCTATAACCTTGGGTGTGATGACCTTGATTAAGTGTGTATTTAAGTCTTACTATCAAACCATACTAGTCATATAACAAGGCTATGATCGTTTACCTGTCTACTATGTATATCGGAAAATCCGGATTGTACACTCAGCATCAAAGATATAATAGGAATTTCCAAAAAAACATCATTACATTCCATGATATCGAATACTCATTTCAAAGTAAATAATCAAAATTTAATCAACCATGAATAATCACAAGATGATAATGACTTAAAATTGGACAGACAAGATAAACAATCATAGACAAGAAAATAAACAGGTCGGGATGCTTGTTAACTGCAAAAGAAAAAACATAAGTTGATTTAAGGAGTTGTTGAAAGAAATAAAAACCAAAGACCAAAATTTAAGGAAAGTGTACTATTCATACCTAAAATGTCAATGTAGACAGCAAGATATGGGTCAGTTTCGGGTGCTCTACAGTTCTCTACTTGCAGGAAGTCCACCTAACTACAAGTCAATTGGATAAGACATTTTCATATCCTTCTCATTTTCCTTTTTTTCTTACCAAATATAATCCAATCATTGCATTACAACAAGCAATTATTCAGACGATCAAACGTTCGTGCAAGAGTTATACAATGATTTTTGCAAGAGTAATGCCAGAATTGCAACATGAAAACTATTATTTAACAATTTGAATCTTATTAAAAAGAATGAGAAAATAAACATTAATTTCAACAAAAGAAGTTTCTGGGACACCAGCATCATCAAGCCAATCAAAAAGTGCTAATCTAGAATCACAAATTTGTTGGCTGGAGTAAACCAAACAGTTTTCTCAATGAGACAGATAAAGGGGCATTCTATGATCCTAGTATTCGTCTGTCACAATGAATGAAGTCTTGCTTTTACCAAAGGTAATCCATAAGTAAAAGATGTAGAAAGGATCACAGAAAAGTAATTCGCATCAGTAAAACTACCCCCTCAAGCAAAACCATTGCAACAACTCCCAAATCTCCCCCTCTTAGTTTCCTCAATCAATTTCATATCATCCGTACTTCCTCCTGTCAATTTTTCTACACTTCCGCTGATTCAAATTGGCAGAAATCGAAATGAAATTGCTGTTTTATCAAACGTAAAACACAAAAATAAAAGCGAAGAGAAGAGAAGAAATACCCAAAACCAATATCTACAACAACTTCGATTCAATCGGTAGGTCGGTAATTGGAAAACAGTGTTGGAGTTGACATGGAATACCCACTATAAACATACAATAGTATGCAGGCATTGATATTTTTCTAGTTCTCAAAATTTCAATCAATCAAATATTCAATAAGGCTTAGAAAAAAAAAAGCAAATCAAACACAAAAAGCTGTCGAATATGAAAAAAAAAAAAACAGCTCAGAAGGGAAGCTATTCTACATCGTCAAAGATTTGGAGAGCAACCTTCGGTGATTCGTATTTCCACCAGCTTCTCTCCTACTTCGCCAACGCAACAAGAAAACACGAAATTCATTGGATACAAAAACGCAAAGCAAGTAAGAAAATCGTATTTAGTTGCAGAGAAAGCGAGGGAAGCTACAGGCTAGCAATTTTCATTTGGGCGACGTTATTGGGCTCATTTGGGCCCATCATAGGCCCATCATGGGCCCACATTACTCCAATCAAGTATTCATATATAAGAAGACCCTCCTATTATAGTGTTAGAATTATGACTTTAAAAAAATGTGGTAAAATTGGTAGGGGTGAGCAAAACTGGACCAGAATCGTAAACTGGATCGAAACTTCTAGTTTTAATTCGATCTTTGTTCTAATTTTTAAAAAACCGTAATTTATGGGTCGGTGCTAGTTTTTAAGACTTCAAAAATCGTGAAACTCAGACCGTAAATTAAAAAAATTCAAAAATTAAGCAACAATGAAGATTCATTATGTTTTTGGTCAAATGTGTAGCTCATTTCAATCGACAAATACGTTAACATTGACTGTTGTCAAATTAGGCATAAAAATAAGACTCGTTAA
The DNA here is from genome assembly GCA_003255005.1 of Begonia fuchsioides. Lineage (NCBI taxonomy): Eukaryota > Viridiplantae > Streptophyta > Magnoliopsida > Cucurbitales > Begoniaceae > Begonia > Begonia fuchsioides. The sequence continues at coordinate 304,151 of QAOC01024128.1, forward strand.
TGGTAATGCGTTAGGCGTTTCCTTCATTTGAGCCGGTTGGTTGGAACTTGTTAGGCGTTTTCCTTCGTTTGAGTATTCTATTATTCACGCCTCATACGTGTTAAGTATTTTGTTTCCTTCTTACCCGTTACATTCTTACACGTGGACATCGACCCTCTTTGTAGTAGTGTACATATTCTCTATATAATACAAGAAATGAGTATGCTATGCTTATTGCTTTCGCGATTCTTCCTTTTCGAGTTTTATACTCTAGCTCTACGAAAATCAGGTTATCTCTATTCAAAAAATTGGAATCAATAGAGAGTATTATCATTGATCGAACCGTGAAACTATTTATTTTTTGTATTATTTCGACAACTATTTTCAATATTTTTTGCTTCGATAAGTTACTTTTGCGAGAAGTAGTTTTGAGAAAATGTTTTCTAGTTTTAGGTAAATTACATTCATTTATTCAATGACATAAATGTGACAAAAGTTGAAATTCTCAATAGAATATAGTTAGGATGAAATTAATACATCATAATATGTAAAGTTGGAATAATGACTTCGAATAGTTTTTTGTCAGTTCCACTTGCTACAACCAGAATAAGTATATTTGTGCCCTTTTACTAGAATTCGATTCTGGCTAGCCAGATCGATTTAATGACGCACAACAGATGAGATACGAACCGATTCTTGTACATAATTTTCGATAAATTGATTCTTGTAAGTTGTCAAATAATAGTCAGGTTGCGACAAATGGTGAGTAAACATGTGATATTATTTAGAAAAACGATGGAAGTATTGAGTTTCTTCTTCACTTATGCACGAGTTTAGCTGAAAATATCAACGAGTATTCGTGCAATGTTCTTATGAACAACTTCTTCAAAGTGACGAGGATAGAAAGAAGAATGGTGATGAATCGGACAAATATGTGACTCTATGCTTGTAGGAACCTGCGTTTATTGTCGGGTTTGCTTCGGTTAAATCAAATTTGTAGTCTACAACATAATCCGTCGAGTGATTAATCGGATTTAACCAAGAATGCCACAACATAGGAATCTAATTTATGGCTCATGATTTTCATATCTATTCGAATCGTACAACTTGAATCGAAACAACATGTAGGAGCTAGAATCAATGCTAAATTCTTTTCGTCATCTATAAGAACATTTTGTTTTGGTTTTCGTTTGATAAGATCTCGACCTTGACAAAATGAAGAATCGGGCGGTGATCGAAAGATCAGCATGTTCTTTCGGGAGCGTATTTCAGAGGTTCAAACCACATCTTCTCATGGTTTCGGTTCAGTTGGGTTATACCTTTCTTTATTTCATTACGGAGGCTTCTTTCAATCACGGGATGAACCCTCATGTCTATATTACTTACCGACACGTCGTCGCCGGGGTTGTTATGTTCCCTTTCGCTTATTTTTTGGAGAGGTATGTTTAAATTTATAGCTAATGAATATTTTTATTTTTTATTTTTTATTTTTTCCTTTCCTTCTCTGTAGAAAAGCAAGACCAAAGTTAACGATATCTCTATTTTTGGAGATTTTTGTGCTTTCACTTCTCGGGTAAGAATATTTAAGAGATATAATTAATTATTATTATCGATTTTGTTAACCTAATCATGAATTTTCACGTAAATTTTGGTTATTTTTTATTTCATTTTTTATGAATTTAAACTATGCATGCAGGGTGAGTTTGACGTTGAACATGTACTTCGCAAGTTTTAGATACACATCTCCAACTTTCCTAGCTTCGATGGTCAACGCCATTGCTTCTCTGACCTTCGTAATCGCAGTCGCTCTCAGGTTTTCTTTTCATTTCACGACAGAGACAGTTAGTTTCTGAAAGCTCACCGGCCGGAATAAGATTGAATGAACGGTTTCAGGTTAGAGGTTCTTGATCTGAGAAGTAGTCGGGGCCGGGCAAAAGTGATCGGAACGATAGTCTCGTTGGGAGGGGTGATGACAATGACGTTGTATAAAGGACCCACAGTTGAGAGCCTCGGGAAGCCATTGATGGAGCTTCAAGGAAACTCTCCGTTCCACGAGGACTGGCTCAAGGGCTCCATTCTCACTGTCTCCAGCTGTCTTACGTGGTCTGTTTGGTACATCATGCAGGTGTTTGATTCTTCTCATGCTGTTTCTTTTTTATATTTTTTTATTTTGGAGAAAATTGCTTAAGAACTTTAGAAGATAAACAAAACTTTGCCTCTTGCAAAATTTAAGATCCTTTGGAAAGTCGGGATCTATGAACAAGCTAAATGCACGAACATGAACACATACTTTGTAGAATATTTGGGTGTGTTAGTATAATATTAGGTCAAAATTTCACATAATTTTAATTTTGTACTAAGCCCAAAATACATTGTACTAATTATAAAAAAATGAATTCATTTAGGAACCGTTCAAAATATCAACCACAGTTCAATGTCACGTACTTATTGATAGATTAATAACACATACATAAATAACCTATGTACATACACGCATGCATAAGTTAATATATATTTAAGTCAATTTTCTCAAATATATGAACTTAATCAAAAGACCCATAACCCTAATAACACCTTAATTCAGTCAACCCCAAAATGTCACACCATGATCTTCTATGAACAGTGTATGATTGAGAAATTTGTGAAAGTTGCAGGCATTCACATTGAGAAGATACCCTGCCCAACTGTCACTAACGACATGGATGTGCTTCGTCGGAGCAGCCCAATCAGCAGTGTTCACGGTGGCAACACAGCACAAAAGAGAAGCGTGGGTCATAGGTTTCAACATCGATTTATGGTCTATAGTCTATGCTGTGAGTTTAGAGCTATTATTTCATGTCACATAATTAAATGCTATATTTTCAATTTCAGAGTAATGTTTTTTTTTTTTGTTTTTTCAACGGGTTTGATGTGACAGGGAGTGGTGTGCTCTGGTCTGATAATATTTATTCAGCTGTGGTGTACAGAGGCAAAGGGGCCAGTTTTTGTCACCATGTTTAACCCTCTTTGCACCGTCCTCGTCGCCATTGTTGCTTATTTTGTTCTCGGCGAAAAGCTTTATCTGGGCAGGTTCTCTCTCTCTCTCTCTCTCTCTCTCCCTCCCCCCCCCCCTCCCTCTCTCTCTCTCTCTCTCTCTCTCCAGCGAAGCAGCCCACGTGGGCTGCTTGCAACGGTCTGATGACCGTTTGTAAGGTGTGGGGAGAAAAAAAAACGGGTATATTTGATTTTTGGGTATAAATAGAGTTGATTTGGGTGTTAAAATTTACCAAAAATTTTCTTGAATTCTCTCAAGCTCTCAATTCTAATTCTCGGAAATACTTTCACGTGTGTTGACGATTTATTCAAGCANTGTTCAATGACACACTGTTATTAGCAGCAAAGATTCCTCTTCAGATCAAAGATTGTCCCACAACAGTTTTAAGACTTAGTGATCGTTCTTCCGTTGTACACAGATGTACCAAGTTTAAAAGACGTTCTACTTAGGCATGTCAAGAATGGAACTAACAGACTTTGATGATTCTTCCTTTGGAACCGAATTGTTTGAATTTCAAGAACTATGCCAACATTGTAACGAACTCCGTCCCACACAATTGGGAGTAGATCTCGACAACTGCTTATAACTTGATACCCTCCTCAAATAAAGTCGTAGGAATAACAGCATCAATTGTTTTCCACTAATTATTATTTAATCAAATCCATTTACTCGGAAACTTATTTATCTACTCGTTGCATCATCAATCATTAGGGTTTTGTGACTCAAAGGCTAACCTGCCAGAGATCGCTCTCTGGCTCTCGAGCTGTAGATAGCATAGCTCACTAACTATTTTGGATTAACTCATGTTAAAAATCAACCCAGCTACCTCATGAATCGTGACTTTAGCAGTTGAGGAGACGAGATCTCATATGCATAAACTATAATTGTATTCATCTTATAGTATTGAAATTATGGATACCCTAATTGAGAAAATTGAAATTATAAAGAATATTCTAGCTTTTTATTCCATAATCATTTTTTTTTTACATCTTGTCTTGTTTTTCAATTGAATTTCGAAGAACAATCAACGTTGAATTTAGAAAGGAACCCAATGATTGAAATTAAAATTGACAAGTGGGCTCCAAAATAATTACTTTTAAATATAGAAAATTTTGAAAATTGCCACCAAATTAGAGGCCCCATAACGTAAATGAACTGCAATTCATGGTAATGAAGCATGAACCAAAACACTTCTGAACAGGCTGGATATGCTAGAGACAGAGGAGAGAACTGTGAGTGAGTGACAGAACATATATCAAAACAAGCATTATGAGAAGGTACTTTTTTCAATTCCGATTCTTTATTTTGGTGAAAATATTTAAATTATTGATAAAAAATTAAAATATATATAAAAATAAATCCATAAAAGTACTTTTAAGGCAGAAATAGTCGATGACCTCACCAAATCCAGGCGAGAATCGTGGATGTGGCTTCACTTAAACTGTGCATGGAAACAGTACACGAGCTGCCAAAAAAAACATTATCCTCTTCAACTGAGTAGCTTAACATAAACATTATCCAATGATTCTGTTTTTGGATTATGCATTTCGAAAACTACTCTGAAAAGTTGGTCTATCATGGAGGTAAACGAAGAGGAAGAATTCCAGTTTTCGACCCTCTTCCATGGCCGAAAGAAAACAAGGATCTTCTTATTCTATCGCTGCAGTCTCCGGCGGCGCTGTTCTTCTGCAACGCCTCTTGAATCGCCGAGTACTGGCGTCTATCTGCTGAAGAATCCATTGAAAACGACCTTCTGATGGGTTGAGTTACTGAAAATTGCTCGTCGTTTTCTCTCGTGTCGATCCACTCGTCCCCCATGCTTGTTACCTTGCTCAACTTTCTTTTACTTTTCGACCGGAATCTGAACATCGTCGGCGGTGGAATGTCTTGTCTGTCGGAGAAGGATTGATTTTGAGCGGAGGATTCGTTGTTGGCCACTTCGATGACGATGAAATCTTCGTTCCGATCAATGTAGGTTTGGGAAGATGGGATTGGATCTTGAGGATATGTTGCCGGAGAAATGATCGGAAAATGGGTGGCCGGGGAAATCGAGGTTCTGCAAAGCGGACAATTGGGGTTGTTTTGAAGCCAGATATCAATGCAATCTATGTGGAAAAAATGGCTGCAACTTGGTATAACTCTTAGTTTTTCATCTTCATCGAATTCATTCAAGCAAACTGGGCAATCGGAAAAGCTTGTTTTTTGCTCAACCTCGGATAGTTTCTTGTACTGAAACACAGGAATTGATCGGATAACTGCTTCGTCAAGGCCATGGGATTCTATCGCCGGAGAAAAGCTCGTCAATGGCCCATCCCGTCTTCTCGACGATAGGTTGAATCGCCGGAGAATATCGATACGGTGCCAGTTCAGACAGCATTTGATGACAAAAATGTAGTAGCTCACTAACAAGAAGGCTGTGGCTAATATTCCGATCACTGCGACGACTATGACCGGAAAACTTGCGCCGGAGTTCGACGAGTGAGCATGGTTTGGCAAAAACGAAGTCGCCGGCGGTGAAAATGGGGAGAGACTTACAGAGTTTTGGATCGAGTGAGTGTTCCTTAAGAGATTCTTCATCGAGAAAGAGAAAAAGGGTTGGATTGGATGTCGAAACTGAGTGAAAATCAGTGGAAATTGGGAAGAAATCCAAGAAAGTGGTTGGAAAGTGGAGAAGAACGAGGGAACAGAGCAAAAGACGAAGAAATGGGGAAACTTGGAAGGAATAAATGAGGCTGGTTTTGAGGGGAACAAGAACTAGACCTTCAAATTGAGTTAAAAAATTCTTCAACATTTCAATTCTTTCTTCTAAGAGGTGTAAAAAATTAATTAATTAATTTAAAATATAAATTATTCTTTATTATATTTATTATATTAATGAATTTTTGATTAAAAAAAATACAATAAGGAGTGAGGAAGGAAAGTGATATTTAAACAAAGGAGAAATGATTTGATTGAGAGCTTGACTTTTGGAAGAAACATCGACTTCCAATCATCATCAATCATCAAGGCATGAGCAATTAGCGCCCAACCTCACATGCAAATCCCCATCACCTCTACCATTTCCATAATCAACTTTAGCTTCATATTATTTACAAATACCTCAATTTCCTATTTATCATTGAAAATCAAGAAGAACACAACAACGCTGCAATCGTTTGGATCGAGTAAAACTTGTATAGTTTTTTTAAAATTAATCTCAATGCGTTAGTCTATATTGATATGAAATTATTTATAAATCATTCACTATTCGAGTCGTTGAATTATGCGCTCCAAATAATATTATTTGTATCTTGTCAACAATCAATCAAATTTTGAGTTATCCTTATTTTCGTAGGATGAAATATCTTAATTTTTCACTGTAGATCTTTGAAAAAGATTTATATTTTGACTCATTCGCCCAGAGTTCGGGGGCATCCAATTCTTACCTTGTCAGGGATGAATTTTAAAGAAGATTTATAAATGAGTTCATCATCTCTAATTAAGACTGTATCTTAATTTTTCACTGTAGATCTTTGAAAAAGATTCATATTTTGACTCATTTGCCCAGAGTTCGGGGGCGTCCAATTCTTTCTTGTCAGGGATGAATTTTAAAGAAGATTTATAAATGAGTTCATAAGCTCTAATTCTCTATTTAGGAAGGATAAATAGAGAATTAAATAAAAAAAAATAGGGCACATGAAAAGTGACAGGGACAGAAGTAGAGGTGATATTAGGCAGTTTACTTGAGGTAATGGTTTTGTACGAGTCAGGATATTAGGCAGTTTCACAAGCATGCTACCTATTTTGTCCCTAATTTAATTTATGATCTCTATTATTGACCCCAAATATTGGGTGAAATTAATTATTTAATTTCTCATTTTACTACTAATCGTACCATTTAATTCTGTATAATTATTGCACCTTTGTTTGAAACACACGTTTTCATCTACTCTCACAATGTCTTCCCGTTTGTTAATTTTCGTATTTTAAAATATAATTTTAGATGAATCCATTTTGCTAAATTTATTGACGTAAATTAACAAAACGAAAGAAAAAAAATAAGAAGCAGATAGAAAATGAAAATAATATAATAAGAATGTAAGTCTAGACTAACCGAAATCAAATAATAAGCTATAAGAAAAATAAATAACTACAAAAGATCAGGCCCAAATGTTGTCCGGGCCTTATTCATCATAGTCAATGGGCCTCTTAGAACAGATACTAAAACTAAAAGTACTCCAAAATAGTAAAGCAGTTCCGTTTTCTTATTGAATTTTGAAGTTCAATTCCATTTCTGGGTTTTCGTGAACCAAAAAACCAAAACCCAAAAACCTATAATTGAATATTACGTAAAAATGTTTTTATTTTTTATTTATTTTTAATGAATAATTAATTTTAAATTTTAAAAAATAAAAACTGAGAAGCGACTTTGTGGACCCTGATAATATTCTCCCCCTTCACCTATAACTTGCGCGACTTTGTTTTTATGCTATACTTAAATGTATTGTGTTGTTTCCCAGCAAAAAATTCATTTATGAATTGTCTATCATCTATATCCTTGAACGAGATAAGACTGCACATCATCTGTCACACGAGTTGTGAAAGATAATTTAATCATTTATATATTATTTTAATATTATTTCTTAAATGTAAGTTATTTTTTTGTGTGAATTTCTTAAAGATTATTTTTTTTCTTTTTGTCGAAGATCAAACTATAAATCTCTAATTCTGATATCATGATAAATTTTTAACTGTCGAAAAAACCAAAACTTTTGAATAAAAGATAATTTAATAATTAAAAATTCTAGTTCAATTCTAGTTACCTGGATTCGTTCTGGGGCCCAGTTTTGATTTTGTCTTCAAAATTGGTTCAATTTAGGTTGGCACTAAAACCGTCCCAAACCGAACGCGGCCCTCGTGACCACGGACACCACAAACTCAGCAATCAATGGGGTCGAGATGATATTCTCCCACTACAAATCCATTCAATCCACCCGAGTCAAAATTCTTCTCTTTGACTCTCCGTCAACTTTCAAACGGTTCATGTCCTTTGAATTTCCTACTAATTTATTCTGTCTAATTACTTAATATTTATCATTCATTACCCATAGTAATTATCAAAAGTATCATTAAGAGTGAACAGGATCCGATTGTATATCACTACTAAAATAATAGAATTTCGAGACTTGAGCTGCACTTGCAATGTTTTTAAATTGAATTTAGGGTTTTTTAGCAGTCACATCTTCTTATAATAAAATCGTATATTAAGATGCTATATTTTCATGAATGTTTTTCCATATACATTTGCCCACGGGTTTATGTCTTTTGTTTACTACATATTATAATGTGAGGGAGAATCAATTCCAATGGGTGAATTTGAGAATACCCATGATTATAATATTAATAAGCTCCTAAAAAAGCACAAGATCATGGAGTAGATTTGATCCTACGAAAAAGTTTATATATATATGTGTATGTATAACAATAAGTAATATTTTCAGCATTATTCGAAATTCAACCATAATAACAAAGAAAAACAACCAAGAGAAAGTCTCAAATCAAGTCTAAACCCTAAAATTTAATATATAAACCTTATATTTCAAAAAATGGCACGAACACTTGCGCATTTACGAACGTCTACATGCGAGAGAAGTACATTGAATAGGGTGTCCCAAAGATATGCAATAGAGAAAGCAGAGAGCTAAAAGGAGTGGGCCAAAGAACATACAATACGAGAAGATGGATGTATCTGAAAGAAAGCCATCGGAGAGATTGACCAAGAACTAAAATCACCCAGATTCGTTGTTTTCTTTCGAGAAACTTCCCAATTCAAAAGGGAAAGTCCAAACCACACGTGCGCAACATACAAGCTCCTTCAAAAACTATAAAAGGGCAAGGCAAGGGTGTTTGGAAGGCAAGAAAGTGTCGAGCAAAATGGAGCCAAATCCAAGAGAGGAGGGAAAATACAGAGGCGTTAGGCGGCGGCCATGGGGGAAGTTTGCAGCGGAGATTCGGGACTCGGCTCGGCAAGGGGCCCGGATATGGCTCGGGACGTTCGATACGGCTGAAGAAGCGGCCAGGGCTTATGATAAAGCTGCTTATGCAATGAGGGGCCATTTAGCCGTTTTGAATTTTCCAAGTGAGTATCCTTCTCTTGGACCCTCTTCTTCCTCGGCTAGAAATGGTGCACGACATCAAGTTTTTGAATTTGAGTACTTGGACGACAAGGTTCTGGAAGATCTTCTTGAAGAAACCGACAAGGAATGTTGAGAAATTTTCCGTATTTTCTGTCTACTTATTACTATCAATATCTTACGAAAAAACCAACATCCAATCGGTTTGGTTCATGTCGGTTTAAAAACCAACCCGAACAAAATGTATCCGCCCCGATTCTTGTCTTGTTTATTCATAAACGATCACTTGGATTTCACCCCAGGACGTTTTCATAATTGATATAAATTATTTACTTTCGAGATATAGGCGGTTTATGTATTTTTTTCTAGTTTCAAAGTTTTACTAGCCTAATCGATTACAAACCAAACCAAAAGTTAATGTTCCGATTTCGATTGGATTTAGACCTTGACAGCTGCTCCCGTTAAGAACCGACTTGTCTCGTTGCACACGATTAAAGAGTTTAAGGTGTTTTTTGTTATTATTATAATGAGAGTACATATGGTCGAGATGATGTTTCGTTTTGCATGAGTCTCATCTCTTATGTTCGCCCCGTCATCTTCGACTCTTCTTGTTTTTTTCTTTACATCAAGGATTTCTCGGGTCAGAAGTTCATAAACGGGTCAAAGAACATGAAGGTAATTCTAAAATGGGTCAGCAATTTGGTCAAACGTTTAAGTTGGTGGTTCAAACGGGTCCTTCAAACAAATAGACAGTCATGAACTGTGATTGTCCCGTAACTCATCCACAAAGCAATGGAGAACGCTATTAGTAAAAAATGAGTCACGTTAGAGAGAGTACAACCAAATTATAAAATAAAATAAAATTCAAAAATATAATGTCACGAATTTAAATCTTCAAGATTTTTTATACTCGGATTCAATAAACAATGCAATAAAAGCTCACATAAAAGAGATATAGACTTATCAAAACTGACCAATTATCAAAAATTTTAAAAGTTCAAATAATTTAATAATTTATATTTATTATCTTAACTTTTCTTTTTTATATATAGGCTATTTTTCTTAGGTTTTTTTTATGAGATATTTGCAGCATTTATCTCAAATATCATGATAAATTACAGATTATACTAAAAACTCAAACTTGTTGATGAATAATTATTTAATAATTTATATTCATTACTTAATAAAAATCAAATTAAGTAGAGAAAAGATGCAATGTCATCGGTAAATATGTAAAAGCATAATTGACATAATGGCGTAGTAATTAATGGAATGATGATAAATAAATATATGAAACAATTTATGTTACACAATGAAAGAGCTAGATGAAATATTTTGTCGAATAAATAACTATATTATATTTGATAATTAATGAAGAAAATTAACAAGGGTAATCATATAAGTTTTAGGATTAACTTAAAATTTGGAAATCCATCAAACTTAAATCTTGAACTTTTTCCGAATCAGATTATATTATAATATTAACATATGTCACGAAATCGAAGAATTTAAAATGACTGGGTCCCAAATCGAAGAATTGCCTCATCATCGTGCATTAACACGAACCGAGTCGTGGCATAAATCAACGCACTAAAATTACAAATTCGACATAGATTAAATCAGTGCCTAAGGTGATTTATACAAGCATGTTATGGGCCAGTTTCTAAAGCTCGACAGAGTTGGTTTTTTCTCATCTTTTCTTGATTTCTACCGTCAATTACTGGTAATAAAACATACATAAATTAATATTCTAATTCTGCATCCAAATGATTTTCAAAATAACTAAAATTATAGAAACAAAAATCTCGAAGCCTTAGCCTTTTAATATTTCTCCTTTTATGCGATGGTTCTCTTGTTTTTATCTTAAATTCTAAGCAAGTGGAGTTCGTAGAGTAGAGAAAATTAAACAACATAGTATCGACATACGAATTGATTGAAATGGATAATAATTATCAGTAAAAAAAAAGCAAAAGTTAAAGATTAATACCACAGTTATTAGTTATTCATGCCACCCTTTACATAATGCTTTCCCAAGTCAAAAATTTCGGCTAAATTGGAACTCACAAGTCAATTACTAGTGCCGACAACCGAGCCTCACTCGAACTCGATAGCCAAGTCAGGCTCGAGCTTAATATTTAGGCTCGCGAGCTCGAACAAGTGAACCTGGCTCACGAAGTCGCTCGCTAGTCTTGAATTTTCAAAGATCGCGAGTCCAAGTCGACTTCTTCCCTCTGGCTGTCGGATTCCAACATTATTGCAAGGCGACGATACTCGCCTCTCCTTCAATCTCGAATTTCGTCTTTTACTGTTCTTCTGTCGTCCTTTGATTTCTGATTTTCCGCTCTTGTTTGTCATTGTCGTTCATGCGTGGAGAGAGAGAGAGAGAGGGAGAGAGAGAGGTAGTGTAGAGATCACGGTTGTGCAATAAAATTGAAAAGGACTAGGAGAAGGATGAAAATAAAAAAGTAACCCTAATAAATTTCTTATTTACAATACATACCCTTAAAAAATAATTTTAATTAATTTATACTTACAATTTATAAATCTTGATGAATTCAACCTACTTATTTTAATGTCTTGAATTTCAAAAGTTAATCTTATTTAAGCTCAACGAGCCTGACAATTTAAGCGCAAGATTCAGTTGTCGTCTGAAAAAAACGATGAAGGAAAGAACTACATTAGTTCAAAAATTAAGTTATGGTTCGCTGCTTTAAGTGTAATTTAACCTAATTTTATTTGAAATGAGATGATACTACTACAACACAAAAAATAACATTTTTCCGTAAATTATTAATTTTGTATGGATGCATAAAATAAAATTTGAGTCATCAAAGATATTATATTAAATTTAGAACATAGTTTAATCACCGTAAAGATATGATTGCGTTGTTGAAAATTTAAAGCACATGTGAACATAGCCGTAACGTGTGTGAATTCTACCAAACTAAAGCTAAAAGCACCCGTCGTGCGTGTCATTTTTTTGTACATCAAATGCCTGTAGTTATGTGATAATTAAATGAACAACAAAAAACCATACCAGTTTGGAAAAATAAAAATAAAATAAAATAATTTATTTTCACTCTTATTAATAATTTTTAGATAAATTATGCATTTTTTAAGTTAAAAAATAATTAAAAAATAATTAGAAATGAATTACTTTCTTTTGTTTTTGGATTAGTGGGTTTACTTTATAGTACACTCAGTTTTTAGAAAGGTGGGCAGTGAACGTTGAAAATCGGGAGAAAGGTGTAGAAAGCTTTAGATTATTCCATTTAATTTATTTCATTCCTAAAACACGCGTGAAATTGTGCAGCCCTTGATTTCTATTTCAAAAACTATTTTCAGAAGCAACATCGTGGTTGCACAGATAAAAGAGCAAAAACTGCTTTTAGAAACTCTTTTTTAATGAGTATTTCAGGAAGTGATGACGATGAAGTTACACAGGGATTCCCACTCATCAATCATGGCCTATAAAAGCCGATGCCAGCCTAAGGTTTTCCACATCCCAAACTCGAAAAATGAGTCTCAAACTCTTCCTTCTGCTGCTTCTCGGCCTGGTGCTTCTCACCACCACCACTCTCGCCGGCTACGACAGCCACCGTCCCGGCCAAGGAGGAGGCGGTTACAGAAAAGGGCCTCCAAAGCACGGCCCTCACTCGTCGGAAGATTCTTCGTCCGACGAAAACCTTCCCCTGGACGACAAAGGTCTCCCTTACAAGAAGAGCCCACCGTACCAGACGATCCCACCGTACAAGAAGAGCCCACCGTACAAGAAGAGACCACCGGTGGAGGAGACTGAGGTTAAATATGAATCCGGCGAAGGTGAATACCGAGGACGATACGATAAGCCAAAGCCACGGCCGAGAGACGAACCCATTTATGGAGATCCGAGGAAAGGAGACGGGCCAAGGAAGCCACCGCATAAGCCGCCACTGGAGAACTGAGCTTAAACTCCAAACCTTGTTTGCTGTGTTTAACCTAGAATAAATCACCCTCTGGTGCTTGTGTGCTTTCGCTGCTGTGTTTGTATGCCTTTTAAGTTCAACTATGGAGTTTTCTCCTACTACTTAAAGTGTTCTATGAGATTTGACGACGGTCTGGTTGGGATTTTCCGGTTCGGTTAAGATTTTCCTCTAACTAAACCGGATTGATGATAATGAACTTTAAAAAAACCCGCTACCAATTATAAATGAGGTCGATCGGAATTCGGAAGGGTGACTCGTCTTCTGAACTGAGAATCCCTATCCTAGCAAAACCCGCCAAAGTTGAACCAAACTATTTGGTTCGGTTGGTTCAACGGTTCTTTGATAGCCGAAATATTGAAGAAATTAGAAATCTTCAATTTTGAAAAATCAAGAGCCAGTACGGCTCGGCCCAAACTGAATTGGCTCGATTTGAGGCCAAGCGGCCAAGCTAAGCCAGTAACGACCCACTTAGTAATTTTAAACATGATTTAATAAGCTTAGTATATTCAGAGCATTTACATATTCTATATTTTAATTGCTCTTGTAATTAGCATGCATTAGTTGAGATAACACGGATGCCGTGACCTTACTTAGAAAGAAGAAAGAAATAATAGAAAAAGAAAAACGAGAAAAACACAAAACATCTGTCCGTGCAACTTCGGAAAAAGAATATTCGAAAAAGAATATTCTTAGGATTATAACTCGGCGTTTAATTCTTAATAGCGCGCGATAATGACATTCATTTCCTCGTAACGAGCATTATTCATTTTATAGACAAATGATTTAAATTAATAATAACTTAGAAGTTTCGAGGAAGTTGACGATGAGCAGATATTATACAGAAGAAACTTCACACTATTGTAATCTTGTTCATTTATTTTTGATTAATTTAATTAAAATGGCAAGAAAATTACACAAACACTTAGAGATAAATAAAATATTAATGAATTAAATTAATTAGGAAATTTCAAATATAATAATGAATTTAAGATTTTAACCAACATTGTTCAAATATAATTCTGGAATCTAAACCAAATTAGACGTTACTCCATTGCAACTTGGGAAAAAGCACGAATTCAACATTGTTCAAAGTGATTAGGTATTATTGTTTTATTTAATTGTATGATTTTTTATAATGTTTTTCCAATATCTTGCAACAAATATAAATATAAATTAATAATAATCAAAATAAACCCAAAGAGCACGGAAAGTAGGCCAGTGGAGACTTCATTATTTTTAGAAAATTACAAGACTGTTAAGATTGAAATTTAATTTGATTTTACGATTAAAAAACAATTATAGTGGCTGGATTGGTTTCTCCGAAAGAATTACAAGACAAGGGAACAGATGCTGCGGTGCCGTCCACACACTGGAAAACGCGTTTCAGATTAATTTATTTTGGATAAAAAAATCAAAAATTATTTTTAATTTAAACAGCTGATCTGATATGAGTCAACGTAGAGTTGGGTTGATGAGCTACAAAAAATGATATTTTTTGCTGACGTGGATAAAAATACATTTATTTGACGAAAACTATGAGAGGATATGTAAATAAAATGACGAAGCAAGTTTGGAAGTTTTGCGAAAGACTTTGACTTTTCCACGCGAGACGAGTATATGCGTTTAGATTCCTCCCTTTCTTCTCCGTGATTCTTCACACGCCCCATTTAATAGTTTCCTGCTGCTTCTCTCTTCTCCATCTTCGCTTCTCTCTCTCTCCTCGTTTCAGAGCAATCAAGCACCCCAGCCCCAGGTAAGCTCTCTCTCTCTCTCTCTCTCTATCCACCGTTGTTTAAGGATAAAACTGCTGGGATTGGTTGCGTTTTTATTCAGAAACACAGTTCAAGGGACCCCTGAGCCTTTAAAAATGGTGAAAAATGATCACTGCAGGCCTTTCCCGTCGCTGTTTTTTTTTGCTGTATGCGTTCTTTTTTTTTTTGGCAATGATCGTTCAATCTGGAAAGCTCGAAGCTTGGACTACTAATGGCGAACCAATAATCTTGTTCATAAACGAATGACTGTTGTTTCGATGTTTTCCGGAATCAAATCGATCTCGTTCATACGTCTGGTTTTCTTAACAGATGAGATATTTTTTCAGTAAATTAACTGTAGCTGGTACAAATGGAGCTGTTGGCATTTAATAAATATAAACATTTTGATTTATTAAAAATGGCGTCTGCATTGACGATTATGTCTCTTGTTTGACTTGTATATAACACCGCAGAAGTGACATAAAACTTTATTATTATGATGGTAACGTGCTCATTATTTTTCTATATTTCTTCATTGACTCCAAACAATATAGTCTACTTAAGCTAGGTAATCAATTACGTTATCAGGTTAGCTATAAATTTTATACTATGGATTTAATATCGTTTGCCCATCATAAATTCATAGTGAAAAGTCATAATTTTATTGTGAAAAATTCATAATTTTATAGTGAAAAAGTGTCTATATAACCAATATATATATATGCTTGTGTGTATTTCTATTTGTATGAATATTAATGCTTATATATCATCGCTAAGTAGTTGCAGATTCAAGAGAGGAGGTAGCCATGCCGGAGCAACTACGAGTGCTTAATGCATTAGACGTAGCCAAAACCCAATGGTATCATTTCACAGCAATTATAATCGCCGGAATGGGTTTCTTCACCGACGCCTACGATCTCTTCTGCATCCCCATCGTCACTAAATTGCTAGGCCGGATTTACTATTTCGATCCTGATTCCGACCGCCCTGGTTCTTTGCCTCCCAACGTTGCGGCCGCCGTCAACGGCGTGGCTCTCTGCGGCACTCTCGCCGGTCAGCTCTTCTTCGGTTGGCTCGGCGACAAACTTGGTCGGAAGAAGGTTTACGGGATTACTCTTATTCTCATGGTAATTTGCTCCATTGGGTCCGGCCTCTCGTTCGGAGAAAACCCCAATGCGGTGATTACCACAATTTGTTTCTTCAGATTCTGGTTGGGTTTCGGAATCGGCGGCGATTACCCACTGTCGGCGACGATCATGTCGGAATATGCAAATAAAAAAACTCGAGGAGCGTTTATCGCCGCCGTTTTTGCCATGCAAGGGTTTGGAATTCTGGGCGGAGGGATCGTGGCTCTGATCGTCGGAAGCGCATTCAACAACACCCATTCAGCCCAGCCGTACTATTTAGACCGGAGGGGCTCCACCGTCCCTCAGGCTGACTTCGTTTGGCGGATAGTGGTCATGTTCGGAGCGATCCCCGCCGCTCTCACTTACTATTGGCGCATGAAAATGCCGGAAACCGCTCGGTACACCGCGCTGGTGGCGAAAAATGCAAAGCAGGCTGCCGTCGACATGTCTAGGGTTTTACAGGTCGAGCTCGAAGCGGACGAAGCGAGATTGGAGAAGCTGACCGAAGAGCCAAAGAACCAATTTGGTCTTTTCTCCAAACAATTTGCCAAAAGACACGGTCTCCACTTGGTCGGGACAACGACAACTTGGTTCTTACTTGACATCGCTTTCTATAGCCAAAACCTCTTCCAAAAAGACATCTTCTCCGCCATCGGTTGGCTTCCGCCCGCGGCCACCATGAGCGCACTCGAAGAATGCTTCAAAATCGCCAGAGCTCAGATCCTAATAGCCCTTTGCGGGACCGTTCCAGGGTATTGGTTCACCGTCTTCTTAATCGACTACATCGGAAGATTCACCATTCAGTTAATGGGTTTCATTATGATGACCATCTTCATGTTTGCTCTGGCTATCCCTTACAATCACTGGAAACAAAGAGAGCATCGAGTAGGGTTCATCATCATGTACTCCATGACGTTCTTTTTCGCAAATTTCGGGCCGAACTCGACCACTTTCATCGTCCCGGCCGAGATCTTCCCGGCTCGGCTCAGATCGACCTGCCATGGGATATCAGCCGCCTGCGGCAAAGCTGGAGCTATCATCGGAGCGTTTGGATTCCTCTATGCTGCTCAGAGCCCGCACAAAGGCGAGACCGACCATGGCTACCCGACCGGAATCGGGGTGAAGTACTCGCTCGTCGTGCTTGGATGCGTCAACTTTTTTGGAGCCTTGTTTACGCTGTTGGTGCCGGAATCGAAGGGGAAGTCGCTGGAGGAGTTGACGGGTGAGGCCGAGGAAGACGCCGGGGGTGAGATTGACATGGCTTCTTCGAGGACTGTTCCGGTTTGACTTTCCATTATCGACTGGTTTTTTCTTTGACTCTGGTTACAAAAACTGTTTGCGTTCAATTTAAGTTGTTATGTTTTCTCAGAGAGTGGGTTTGTATTCATGTATGTATGTAGTAAACTTTTGTCCACAAATAATCACAAGTATTTAATATTTTATATTGAAATATTATATAACGTGTCAAAAAATATTAATACAAATAGTACATAAATTAAATAATAATTATTAATGAATATCTCAAAGTTAAGAGTATTTTTCAAATTACATATCAAACTTTAATTATATTAATTTACATATTTAATCATGAGTATATTTTAAATGGCGCTTTCAACTTTTAATTTTATTTAGTAACACCTGAAAAATATTAATATATTTTCAACTGACACTTTAAAATTTAAAGTTTTGTCAAAAGACGCTCTAAAATTAAATTCTCTTTAGAATGTATTTTTTTATATCAATTTTGATTTTTTCATTCTAATTTTTTTTTTGTTTTCGATCATCCTAATTGTGAATATATATAATTTAAAAAAATACGAAATTAAATTATATAATTTAAATTATACGAAATTGATTTCAACAAGTTTGATTATGTTATGGTCTGTCGTCGACGAAAAATATTTGATTTNTTGCTAGGCCGGATTTACTATTTCGATCCTGATTCCGACCGCCCTGGTTCTTTGCCTCCCAACGTTGCGGCCGCCGTCAACGGCGTGGCTCTCTGCGGCACTCTCGCCGGCCAGCTCTTCTTTGGTTGGCTCGGCGACAAACTTGGTCGGAAGAAGGTTTACGGGATTACTCTTATTCTCATGGTAATTTGCTCCATTGGGTCCGGCCTCTCGTTCGGAGAAAACCCCAATGCGGTGATTACCACCATTTGTTTCTTCAGATTCTGGTTGGGTTTCGGAATCGGCGGCGATTACCCACTGTCGGCGACGATCATGTCGGAATATGCAAATGAAAAAACTCGAGGAGCGTTTATCGCCGCCGTTTTTGCCATGCAAGGGTTTGGAATTCTGGGCGGAGGGATCGTAGCTCTGATCGTCGGAAGCGCATTCAACAACAGTCATTCAGCCCAGCCGTACTATTTAGACCGGAGGGGCTCCACCGTCCCTCAGGCTGACTTGGTTTGGCGGATAGTGGTCATGTTCGGAGCGATCCCCGCCGCTCTCACTTACTATTGGCGCATGAAAATGCCGGAAACCGCTCGGTACACCGCGCTGGTTGCGAAAAATGCAAAGCAGGCCGCCGTCGACATGTCTAGGGTTTTACAGGTCGAGCTCGAAGGGGACGAAGCGAGATTGGAGAAGATGACCGAAGAGCCAAAGAACCAATTTGGTCTTTTCTCCAAACAATTTGCCAAAAGACACGGTCTCCACTTGGTCGGGACAACGACAACTTGGTTCTTACTTGACATCGCTTTCTATAGCCAAAACCTCTTCCAAAAAGACATCTTCTCCGCCATCGGTTGGCTTCCGCCCGCGGCCACCATGAGCGCACTCGAAGAATGCTTCAAAATCGCCAGAGCTCAGATCCTAATAGCCCTTTGCGGGACCGTTCCAGGGTATTGGTTCACCGTCTTCTTAATCGACTACATCGGAAGATTCACCATTCAGTTAATGGGTTTCATTATGATGACCATCTTCATGTTTGCTCTGGCTATCCCTTACAATCACTGGAAACAACGAGAGCATCGAGTAGGGTTCATCATCATGTACTCCATGACGTTCTTTTTCGCAAATTTCGGTCCGAACTCGACCACTTTCATCGTCCCGGCCGAGATCTTCCCGGCTCGGCTCAGATCGACCTGCCATGGGATATCAGCCGCCTGCGGCAAAGCTGGAGCGATCATCGGAGCGTTTGGATTCCTCTATGCTGCTCAGAGCCCGCACAAAGGCGAGACCGACCATGGCTACCCGACCGGAATCGGGGTGAAGTACTCGCTCGTCGTGCTTGGATGCGTCAACTTTTTTGGAGCCTTGTTTACGCTGTTGGTGCCGGAATCGAAGGGGAAGTCGCTGGAGGAGTTGACGGGTGAGGCCGAGGAAGACGCCGGCGGTGAGATTGACATGGCTTCTTCGAGGACTGTTCCGGTTTGACTTTCCATTCTCGACTGGTTTTTTCTTTGACTCTGGTTACAAAAGCTGTTTGCGTTCAATTTAAGTTGTTATGTTTTCTCAGAGAGTGGGTTTGTATTCATGTATGCATGTAGTTAACTTTTGTGCACAAATAATCACAAGTATTTAATATTTTATATTGAAATATTATATAACGTGTCAAAAAATATTAATACAAATACTACCTAAATTAAAGAATAATTATTAATGAATATCTCAAAGTTAAGAGTATTTTTCAAATTACATATCGAACTTTAATTATATTAATTTACATATTTAATCACGAGTATATTTTAAATGACGCTTTTAATTTTTAATTTTATTTAGTAACACCTGAAAAATATTAATATATTTTCAACTGACATTTTAAAATTTAAAGTTTTGTCTAAAGACGCTCTAAAATTAAATTCTCTTATCTTTTTATATCAATTTTGATTTTTTCATTCTAATTTTTTTTGTTTTCGATCCTCCTAATTGTGAATATATAATTTAAAAAAATACGAAATTAAATTATAAAAAGAGGGTTATTAACTTCTATTTAACAATAAAGTATTAGTTAATAATTTTCTAAATACCGAAGTGGTAATTGATAAATTAAAAGTTTAAAATGTTAATTAAAAATAATAATATTTTAAAATGTCAATTAATACAATTAAAAATTTAAAATTTAAGTTGAAAAACATCCTTAACTTCATAACATCAATTGATAATTTCCCTAAATTAAATTTTACCCATCAATTGATATTAGTTCCTTAAAATTTAATTGAAAATTCAAAATTTCAGTAAGGAAGTGTTGACCCCTCATACATTGTGTTGACCGAAGGAATTCTCGAGAGTTTTTTGTGTCGACCCCTCATACATTGTGTCGACCGCTCGTCCGTTGTGTCCACCGAAAGTATTCTCGATAGTGACTTGTGTCGACCCCTCTTAAATCTTGGGGTCAACCTAAATTATTCAATTGTGTCGACTCCTCTTAAATTCTGGGGGTCGACCTAAAGTACATAATTGTGTCGACCCCTTCTCAATTCTGGTGTCGACCGTAAGTAATTGTGTCGACCATTTCTCAATCCTGGGGTCGACCGAAAGTATTTTTAAACACAATATTTTCTAACCCTCCTCGATCCTGGGGTCGTCCGTTGTGTCGACCCCTTCATGTGAAAGATCTCCAATATTGGCCTTTATTTATTTAATAAACTATATTATTAATTAGTACCACATTTATTGTATTTTTCAACAAAAAAATGCAAGAGTGACACACTATTTTTTCTCACCGACACAACCCGAAAACCCTCGCACCGACAACTCTTACCTCTCTCTCTCTCTCTAACTTCCCCGTCGACCGTCGTTGTTTGGCCGGCGGGAAGGAGGCGAGGAAATTAAGCCTAAATCGCTGATAAATGGTTGATAATTTGGATATTTTTGGCTTTTAAATGTGTTAATTACATTTATTAGTCCAGGGTTGACCAGCTTATTTCAAATGTTTGAATTATT
>QAOC01024138.1:0-35300 GCA_003255005.1 Begonia fuchsioides
TCCGATCACTCCCCTTGTCTGGTGCATATTCACAGCTTTCTCCCCGTAAGAAATCAAACTGGAAATTCTTCAATATGTGGACTGCTCACCCAAATTTCCTTCAAATTGTTAATGATTCGTGGTGCCTCCCCTTGAAAGGCTCCAATCAGTTTCAGCTTAAGGCCAAACTTCTCCGTTTGAAACCTATGCTCAAGGAGTTAAAGCTCAAACATTTCTCTCATATCTCCTCTAGAGCTGATTGCGCAAAATCCGAGCTCAAGGATGCCCAATCCCTTTTGGACTCTTCTCCCAGTAATAGAGATTTGGCTGAAAAAATCCCCGAATTGAGAAAGCAAGATTCTCTCCTTACCTCGGCTGAAAAGCATTTTTATCAACAAAAAGCTAAAAGCAAATACATTCTAGAAAGTGACAAGTGCTCCAAATTCTTCCATGGTATTGTCAAGAAGAATCACAAGAGAAACTTCATTCCTTCCATCACTAAGCAAAATGGCCTCCTCTCGGATTCAATAAATCAAGTCCACGAGGAATTTGTGCAATACTACAAGAATCTCCTCGGCAGCCCATGTGTCCTTCCTAATCCCGATCCAAATATCATTTGTAATTGTCCTATTCTCTCGGATTCTGATCGTAAATTACTCACAAACCCAATTACAATGTCCGAAATTCAGCAAGCTCTCTTTGACAATGACAATGATAAGTCTCCTGGGCCCGATGGATATACTTCAAAGATTTTCAAAGATACTTGGACTATTACCGGGGAACTATTCTCCAAAGCCGTCTTGGAATTCTTCTCATCCTCCTTTCTCCTCAAGCAATGGAACCATACAATTATAGCCCTTATTCCAAAATCTCAAACATCTCCCTCGGTCATAGATTTTTGCCCCATCTCTTGCTGTTCAGTTTTTTATAAAGTGATTTCCAAGATCCTTGCTAGTAGAATCTCCAAACCCCTTCACCAATTTATTGACTCATGCCAAGCAGCCTTCATCAAAGGCAGATCTATCACGGAAAACATCCTTTTGATGCAAGAGCTCATGAGAAAATATAATGAAAAAAGGACTCCCCGAGATGTATCATCAAAGCCGATCTCTTCAAATTCTTCGACTCGGTTAATTGGTCTTTCCTTAGAAATGTTCTAGAAAATTTAGGCTTCCCTCCCATCTTTGTTAACTGGCTCTCTAAATGCTTCTCCACGACCTCCTACTCCATCTCCATTAACGGTGGCCTTTTCAAGTTTTTTAAGGGTGGCAATGGTCTTAGACAGGGGGACCCACTATCCCCTTATCTTTTCGTCATATGCCTTGAATACCTCTCAAGATTAATAAAATCTAGAACTCACAACTCCCATTTCAATTATCATCCTATGTGTAAGCACCTAGATATCACCCACTTGATTTATGCGGATGATCTTATGCTTCTAGCCAGAGGTGATCCCACTTCAGTCAAAATTCTCCTAGACTGCATATCTGATTTTGGCTCCGTTTCTGGGCTAAAGATGAACCTAGAAAAATCTAACATCTTTACTGTTGGTATCCGGCCCCTAGACCTCACTGAAATTCTTCAATCGTCTAGCTTTAAGCAAGGTTCCTTCCCCTTAAAATATCTAGGTATCCCCCTCTCGGCTGGAAATTTGCATTCAAGCCATTTCCTACCATTCATTAGGAAGCTCACACACATTATCACTGGTTGGAATGCCTCCTCTCTATCTCATGCTGGCCGCCTCGAGCTTCTTAGATCGGTGCTTCAAGGAGTGAATGTTACTGGATGTCTATTTTCAACCTCCCCGCCTCGATCAAGCTAAAAGCTATCCAAATTTGCAGGAACTTCCTTTAAGGTTCGGGCAAAGCGGTCATTGCCTGGTCTACTATTTGCCTGCCTAAGATGGAGGGCAGTCTCGGTCTTCGGGATCTTGACTCTTGGAATAAAGCCTTTCATGCGAAAGCAATTTGGAATATTCAAGCTAATAAGAAATCATTATGGGCCAAATGGATACATCATATTTATTTAAAAGGCTCAAATTTTTGGAGCTGGATCCCTGGCTACGTTATTTCCCCCTTCATGAAAAGCCTCATCCATACTCGTTCTTTTCTTCTCAAAAAGTTCTCCACTATTGGAAGGAAAAAGCCTCAAAGCTTTTGAAGGAAAGTCTTGGTCAGCTGAGCACATCTCAAGAAAGATCGAAAAGCATGTCTTCAAGATGCTTTTTGCTCTCCCCCCGAAGATGGTTGATCAAATTCATTATACCCCAACTTGAAGAGCTCCCTATTTGCTGTTTTTCTTACAGGGCCTGCTTATTCTCATTCATTCTTCTTAAGGTTTGCTGTCTCACCTATTTTCTTTGGTCTGCCATGCTTCCCCTGGAGCTGTTTGCCATTCTGATCGCTGTTCTTCCTCATGTGCTGCCAAAGCTCTGATCGGATCTGCTACTATTTTGCTGCTTCTCCCTTATTCGGATGCTGCTGCGGGCCTCCTTCCTGCTCAGATCTGCTGACTCCTTGTTTGCCGCTCCTCCTGGCTGCTGTTGTTCCTCCAGCTTGATCCCTATCAATTCATCTTCTTTTTTGTTTGCTCCTCGAGGCGCCCTACTTGATGCCAACTGGGTTGAGTTGATCATTTTTGTTCCTGCTGCTTTTCTGTTTGAGTTTGACTTATGTTAGTTGCCGATTTTTCTGGTTGTGAGGGCTTAGCTCATAATTCTCGGGCCTTTTGTATTTGGTTAGTCAGCATGTTGGCTCTCCATTCAGGCCTTTGCTCTCCCTTGCTTTCTTCTCGGGTTTTCCGGGGTGGTCATTCTGGCTTGTAGATTTCCCCCCAGCCCGGGCTCTTTGCTTCACTCTATTGTTTCTATTTTTGCTTTAATATATTTACCTAAACCAAAAAAAAGAAAGAGCTCTTAGTAGGGTTAGGAGAGAGAATTTTCTCCCTGGATTGGTGATTTTTGGCTGAATTTTTTCATCCATATTTCGTCCGTTCCAGCGCCTTGACGTTGTCTTCTTTCCCAGATTCGTTCTCCTTAGTGATCTTCGTTGAGTTTCTTCCCCAGATCTTGTTTCGTCTTGCCCTCCTCTCCACACTGAACCTATTTTCGCAGTTGTTGACCCTTGGTTTTGTTCCTCGCCGTTGCGAGATGCTATTTTTCCTCAGCCAGATAGTTTCTTCACTTCTTGCCGGCGACGGCACCTTGGCTGTGTCAGACTGGTTTCTTCCTTCCCTGTCTGTCGCTGGCTAGTCTCCGTAACTCCTGTTGACGTCGATTGAACCCCGTATTGCTGTCACTAATTGAAACCCCGAGTTTGATCGCCTCTTCCATAAATCAAAATTTCCTTGCATTCTGTCGCCCCGGTGGTATCTATTCTCGACAAATTTTTCCGTCCATCATCGTCTGCTGCTAGCCGTTTCCAGCTAACTATAGCCATTGACGGCGGCTGTTTAGCAGTTGGCGGTGGCTGGAAATAACTTCCCTAGATTTCAGTCATTTAAATTTTCTTCTTCCCCCCTCATGTTATCTCATTCTCTGTCTTCATGGCAGAAAAACCAAAAACAAAGCAGCCTAGCTCTCCCGCTGATAATCAACGCTCTGCCCTCGTGACGAGAGTGCCTGCTGCTTTGAAAAACTGACCCCGTTCTATTTCTCCGTCGAAAGGTAAGGCAACTATTGTTATCGCTCTGCCTTTTGAAAATATTAAAAATATTCCGGTTGATAATGTTCAAACTGTGGCCGAAGCTATTGAGATAAGTAGGCCTGAATTTTTCACAGATGATTCATCATATACTCATGCCAAAAACCTCAAACCCCACCCTCGGCTCCGGCCAAAAACTTTGCCCCTCCCCTGTTCGATAAATTGCCTGAAAGAGAAAACATACCTCCCTTTCCCTAGCCGAAATGGTCAAGAACAGTAGGAATCAAGGCCAAGGACACCAATTATCTTATGATCCGAATATAGTTAATGTTGTTCCCCTCTCGGCTGATGACCTCTTAGATGTTGATAGGAGCATTGGATATGCTCTTGTAGGTTACTTCCCCAATAGACACCCCGGCAAAGATGGCCTTAAGAGAATAGTTTATGGCTGAAAAAATCATGTAAAAGTCATTCCAAACACAAATGGATGGATCTCTTTCATCTTCCAATCAGAAATTGCTCGGGAATCCGTCTTATGTCGGGGCCTATACTCAATATATGGTTAATCTCTTCTCCTAAAGAAGCTCCCTCCTTGGTTCAATTTCAGTGTTGATGAAATCAGCACCATCCCCATTTGGGTAAACTTCCATAAACTCCCTCTTGAATGTTGGTCTGAAAAGTCATTGAGAAAAATCTCATCGAGGATTGGTAAGCCGTTAATGACGGATCTCCTAACCAAGTCTCTTGGTCGTCTTGGCTATGCTAGGGTCCATAATCAACCGGGAGGTCAACTATGAATCTGAACTGGACTATTGCCCTTCTTGCTCCTCAGTTGGACACAAAGCCGAGCATTGAAAACATAGATCTGTCCCCCTCCACCCCCACCTAGCGTTCCAGCCCCATCTATTGTTAAAGACTCTTCTAATTCGCTTTCCTACCCTCCCTCCCCTTGGGCTGCTGATGTTCCCCTGGTTTATAATAAGGAAAATGAGGAAACTAGGATTGACTCGGATGAGGACCCTGACCCCGTAAAGGCTTTCTTGGATATCCCTATTCCAGAATCCTCTTTCATTGGTATATCTTCCTCTATCCCATCGGAAGACATTGATTGCTTGGATTCTAGATCGATTGACTCCTTTATTGATAACTCTCTTCCCACTTCAAAAGTCTCCCTTCGCTCTAAAGGTAAACTAAAGGACCCATTGTTATCCCTCTCGACCAAACCAAATAGGAAAGGTGATACCATGGAAATAAGGACAAAATCTTGGGCTTTTGGGGCTGCCCACCCCCACCCCTTATGATTTTTACAACCTGGAACGTTAGGGGTTTTAACTCAGCCCTTAAGCAGGATGAGGTTTTCAACCTCATTCGTGATCGGAAAATTGATCTCTTTGGTATCTTGGAAACCAAATCCTCTCCTGATTGCATGTATCAATTTGTCAAACGGCTACATGGCTGGAAATTCCTCACCAATTTTTCCCTCCATCCTAGTAGTTGGATTGCCATCCTTTGGAATGACTCAACACTGGCCATTAACTTCCTTAGCTCAGACCTTCAGGTCATCCATATCCATGTCACTTGCAAAATCACTCATCAAACTTCCCTAATTTCCATTGTATACGGCCTTCACTCCATCTCCGATAGGAAACTCCTTTGGGCCAACCTCTCTAGAGCTAGGAATGTTTTCAGTCATCCTTGGTTGATTATGGGAGACTTTAACTTTATTTTAAATCCATCCAAGCGCATTGGTGGGGTTCCTGCCAACCCACGTGATTGCTTTGATTTTGGAGAGTGCTGCCTTAACCTAGGCCTCACTGATCTCCCCTCTACTGGACTCTCTTACACCTGGACAAATAATAAAGTGAGATCTAAGCTTGACCGGGACATGGTTGATGATCTTTGGCAATGCTCTTTTCCCAATGCAGCCACACTATTTCTTCCTCCTGGTATCTCTGATTATTCCCCTTGTCTAGTGAATATTCACAACTTCCGCCCCCGAAAGAACTCAAATTGGAAATTTTTCAATATGTGAACTGAGCATCCCAATTTCAAACAAATTATCTCTGATTCCTGGAACCTCCCTTCAAGCGGATCTTACAAGTTTCAACTCAAGTCCAAACAGCTCCTTTTGAAACCTAAGCTCAAAGAGTTGAACCTTAAACACTTCTCTCATATTTCCTCTAGAGCTGATTGTGCCAAATCCAAGCTCAAGGAGGCCCAATCCACCTTGACACCAATCCCGGAAACTCCATATTGGCTGCCCAAATCCCTGATCTGCAGAATCAAGCAATTCGCCTTGCTTTGGCTGAAAAGCTTTTTTATAAGCAAAAATCTAAAAGCTAATACATCCCTGAAAGTGATAAATGTTCCAAATTTTTCCATGCCATTGTCAAGAAAAATAAAAAGCAGAATTTCATTCCCTCTATAGTCCTTTAAAGTGGCCTCCCTTCGGATTCTATGAATCAAGTTCATGAAGAATTCGTTATCTACTATAAGAATCTCCTTGGCCAGCCGTGCTCCCTTCCTAAGCCTGACATTAATATCATAAAAATGGCCCCATCCTTTTGGACTCAGATTGCTCTCTCCTCGTGAAACCTATAACAAGGGATGAAATCAAACAAGCTCTTTTTGACATCGAAAATGATAAATCCCCCGGGCCGGATGGATACACCTCAAAGTTTTTTAAGGATACTTGGAGCATAACCGAGGTCCTCATCTCCAATGCCATCTCAGAATTCTTCTCTTCTTCCATGCTCCTCAAGCAATGGAATCATGCAATCATTTCTTTAATTCCGAAAACTCACTCTTCCCCTTCGGTTTCTGACTTTAGGCCTATATCTTGTTGCTCCGTGTTTTATAAAGTAATATCCAAAGTTCTTGCTTATAGGATTTCGATCCCTCTTATCCGGATAATTGACCAGAGCCAAGCTGCATTTATAAAAGGTCGTTCAATCACGGAAAATATCTTACTTATGCAAGAGCTTATGAGGAAGTACAAGGATAAAAAAGCCTCTCCAAGATGTATCATCAAAGCCGATCTTTCCAAAGCCTTTGACTCGGTTAATTAGTCCTTCCTTAAAGAAGTTCTAGTTGGCTTAGGCTTCCCTCCTATCTTAGTTAATTGGCTTTCGGAATGCTACTCCATGACCTCTTATTCCATATCAATCAACGAAAGTCTTGCTGGTT
Organism: Begonia fuchsioides; assembly: GCA_003255005.1. NCBI lineage: Eukaryota > Viridiplantae > Streptophyta > Magnoliopsida > Cucurbitales > Begoniaceae > Begonia > Begonia fuchsioides. Next base: position 6,807 of record QAOC01024138.1, read on the forward strand.
TTTTCAAAGGCAAAAATGGCCTTCGTCAAGGAGACCCTCTTTCTCCATATCTTTTTATTATTTGCCTTGAATACCTCTCGAGATTGATCAAATCAAGAACTCATCTTTCTCCTTTCAAATTCCATCCTCTTTGTAAGCATTTTAATATCACTCACTTGATCTATGCGGATGACCTCATGCTATTAGCCCGTTGTGACCCTATTTCGGTAAAAATTCTTCTTGATTGCATTGCTGATTTTGGTTCAATCTCCAGCCTAAAAATGAATCCGGCTAAATCAAGCATTTTTGCTACTGGAATAGGTCCAAGAGACCTCAATGACATCCTCTAATTTTCTGGTCTGAGCCTCAGATCTTTTCCATTCAAATATCTCGGCATTCGTCTCTCGGTAGGAACCTTCCATTCCAATCATTATCTCCCTCTTATCCGCAAACTAACGATAATGTTCTCGGCTGGGGTGCTTCCTCCCTCTCCCATGCTGGCCGTCTCGAACTTCTTAGATTGGTTCTTCAAGGAGTAGAATGCTTTTGGATGTCCATCTTTAATATCCCTACTATGATGAAATTAAAGGCCATCCAAATTTATAGGAATTTCCTTTGGGGATCGGGCAAAGCGGTTGTCACTTGGTCCACTGTATGCTTGCCTAAATCAGAGGGAGGGCTTGGTCTTTGGGACCTTGAATCTTGTAACAAAGCGTTTCATGCTAAACCAATTTGGAACATTCAAGGTAATAAGGAATCCCTCTGGTCTAGATGGATCAATCACAGTTATTTAAAAGGCTCGGATTTCTGGACTTGGTCTCCGAGCTACCGGGTTTCTCCCTTTATGAAAAATCTCATTCAAACCCAGACGTTCCTCCTAGAGAAGTTTTCCTCCCTTGATAAAATAAAGGAGATCATTGACACTTGGAAAAAGAAATCAAATGGTCGTGGTCTTTCTTTCCTATACCATTCCATCCGTCCTTTCGGCATCCCAAGACCGTGAGCTTCAATTGTTTGGACAAAGTGCATAATCTTGAAACACTCTTTCACTCTCTAGCTTGCAGCCCTTGGAAGGCTCAAGATAAAGGACCAAGTAAGTTATTTGGGAATAAATGATCTCTGCTGCTTATGTTCTCTACTTCCCAAATCTAATCAACATCTCCTATTCTCTTGCCCATTCTCTAACTCCATCTTGTCCATGATTAAGTCCAAATTTAGAATCAGTATATCCCTAACTACCCTCAAAAGCGCGCTCAAATGGACAAAGAAGGAAAACAAAGTGAATCACAAAAGATCCATTTTGATGAAGATCATTCTTGCTGCCTCCGTATACCATATTTGGAATGCCAGGAATGTCAAGATTTTTGAGGGGATGATTTGGTCGGCTGAACACGTCTCTAGGAAGATTCAAAAGCATGTTTTCCAAATGCTTTTCTCTCTTTATCCAAAGATGGTCGATCAAATTTCCTCCTCTCCTTATTGAGTCTTACTGGTCTTCTCAATTTTTTTGCAGCTTCCTTGATTCTTCGAAATGATGCTGCTCCCTTGGTCCCTCTCCAGCTCTCCTTGCTGCCTTGATACTGTTTCTTTGGATTCCAAGATCCTCTCAGAGATGTCTTGCAACTTTATCGCTGCTCCTCTTCCCGGTTGCTGCTGTTGTTGCTTTTTTGTCGTGCCATTTTACCGTTACTGCTGCGTGATTCCAGTTGATCTTTTGATGTCCATTCTGTTTCATTGGATCTCCTCTTCTGCCCCACTCTCCTTGATCTGCTTGACGCTGTTTGTCGCTTTTGTTCGTTGCTCCTCCTCCCGGGCGGTCAAAGCTTCTCTCAGAACTGTTGCCATTTTGCTACCGCTCCTCTTCTCGGATTTGCTGCCTCTCTCATCGTTGCTCCATCTTGCTGCTACTGCGTGTTACTCTGATATCCAGTATCTTGTTTCCTCCCCGAGGTCCTCTCTTTGTTGCCTAACGGGTTTAGTTGATAGTGAGAGCTAGTTCTTATGTCTCCATTCTTGGGATTTTTGTGATTTGGTTAGTCAGCATGTTGGCTTTCCAGCCGATTTTTTGCTCAGGTTTTCTGGGGTGGTCTTTCTAGCTTGTAGATTATATTGTTTGGACAAAGTGCATAATCTTGAAACACTCTTTCACTCTCNGGCTATAGTCTTTAACTTCTTGTATTTCTATTTTGTTATAGTTTTATTTACCTTAAACAAAAAAAAGAAAGAGCTCTCAGTCAGTCAGTCGGGGTAAGGAGAGAGAATTTTCTCCCTGGATTGACGATTTTTGGCTGAAGTTTTCATCCATATTTTGTCTGTTCCAGCGCCTTGACGCTGTTTTCTTTACCAGATTTGTTTCTTCTCAGCAATTTTTGTTGAGTTACTCCACCAGATCTGGTTTCGTCCTGCTCTCCTCTCCACGCTGAACCCATTTTTGCTGTTGTTGACCCTCGGTCTGGTTCCCAGAAGTCGTGAGACGCTATTTTGCCTAGGTCGGACAGTGTTCTTTGTTTCTCCCCGGCGACGGCTCCTGGTCGTTGTCGGACTGATTTTTTTTCCTTCCCTATTTGTCACCGGTTGGCCTTCCCTTTGCACCAATTCTTTTTCTTCATGTTGTCTTTCACGGTGGAAAGCCATGTCGACGCACTTGGGCTTTAGAGAAAATGTGTGAGCAAGCATTCAATGACACCACCACTTGAACGCAATAGTGAAAATGCAATCCCAATGCACTTGTGCTTGCCCCCGATAGCGTCAAGCATTGAGGGATACCTCTTGGATCACAAAAAACGTTTGAACCTTTTGTAAAGTTCCCCGATACCGTTCCTTGCTTTTTGTAAGTCTATGTTTACACAACTTTTAACCTTTTGGAAATTTCCTCGATACCGTGCCTTTCCCATTTGTATGTGTCTATGCTTACTCGACTTTTCAACATTTTGGCAAGTTCCTCGATACCTTCTTGCCTTACCTTTTTGTAAGTATATGTTTACTCGACTTTTCAAAGTTTTGGTAAGTTCCTCAATATCTTGCCTTACCTTTTTGTAAGTATATGTTTACTCGACTTTTCAAAGTTTTGGCAAGTTCCTCAATACCTTGCCTTACCTTTTGTTAGTCAATTTGACAAACTTTTGAACCAAAGGCATGCCTCACGCCTTGCACTTGGTCAGGCCTTGATCGTGCCTTTGCTAGACACTATGTATGATACTTGGCCTTGGGCGTGGCTTGATTGGGACTTGTTCATTTTCTGGAAAGAATGGAAGAAACCTGGTGGAGGAACTTGGACATGCACTTCCACCTGCGCGTGCCTTGGCCTAGGGCGTGCCTTGATCGTGCCTAGGCTTGGCACAATGACCCTTGGGCATGCCTTCCAAAAGATTATTCGTTCGGGACTTGGTCATTTTTTGGAAAAAGTAGAACGAGCCTTGTGGAGGTACTTGGGAGGGGAGGGACGAATCGATGCAACGTGAGGCTGAATCTCAGTGGATCATGGCAGCAAAGCCACTCTGCCACTTACAATACCTCCATGCGTATTTAAGTCATCTGCAAAGGATTCTGCCTGTCAATCGGTTGAAATAACACTTCAAGGCGCCCGCGCAATGGCTCGGTTGTGAGGGCTTGGCCAACGACACATGCCCGTAGGGGCCGAGGGCCCCATATTGCTGGTCGATGATCGGGCACCACTCCTGGTGGTGCCCTTCCATCAATTCCTTTAAGTTTCAGACTTGCGACCATACTCCCCCCGGAACCCAAGGACTTTGATTTCTCAGAAAGGTGCTGGTGATGTCCTATAAGCAACATTCGCCGATCCCTAGTTGGCATCGTTTATGGTGGAAACTAGGACTGATGTGCAACAAAAAGGTTAGCATGATACGGATCAAGTAATATTCCACTTATGATGGAAAAATCTATGCTCGAAGGTCAAGGCTGCGCTATCAAGAAGATAGGTGGATTTTTACGAGCTAAGCACGCACTCGAGTGGCCTGACAGTGTGGTCTCGAAAAACTAGTGTGGCGCAAAAAGGGAGGAAAAGAGAGAAGGATAATACCGCTAAGGAAGTTGGCAGGCGTGGTTCGGAAGGTTTGTGGAGGTGGGTGGTGAGGCAACTTAGACACTAGGGCGGTTGAGGGGCTAAGCTCGATAGACCTCGAGGGAACGCTCAGATGTGACTCACCGGTCACTCGACAAGGGTTGACACTCCTTGGCCAGATGTGACTCACCAGAAAAGAGGGGTCGGAGGATGGCTATCAAGTAAGGCGCAAGCCTCTCTTATTTGATAAATTTCACTGAAAAATAACAAGGGGAGGGGTACATTATATAGAGTGAGGAAGGATCCCTATAAGAAAAGCCCAGGTCCCATGGGGGAGTTCCCTACAAGGAAGGCGGCTGACCCTTCAGGGTTCCTTTTCTTATTCTAAGACTTAAAAAATCAGAAAACTAAAGAAAAGGCCGATGGGCCTACAAAGTGGGCTTGGCAGCCTCAGACATGTCCTCGGTTGCGGCTGTGGGGCAGCTGGGCACTGTAGCCGTTGATGTGATGCTAAGTTGTTCGCGCACAGGAGCTCTTGTGATGCCAAGTTGTGCGCGCGGGCGACGCTGCTGACGTGATGCTATGTTGTGCGCGCGCGGGAGTTGTTGTGATGCTAAGTTGTGCATGCGCGGGCGCTGTCATGATGCTAAGGTTTGTGCGAGCGGGCGACGCTGCCGATGTGATGCTAAGTTGTGCGCGGGCGGCGGGCGGTGGGCGCATGTGTCGTTTCTTTCCCGGATTCTAACTTAGAGGCGTTCAGTCATAATCCAGCGCCCGGTAGCTTTGCGCCACTAGCTTTTCAACCAAGCGCGATGACCAATTGTGCGAATCAACGGTTTCTCTCGTACTAGGTTGAATTACTATTGCGACGCTGTCATCAGTAGGGTAAACCTAACCTGTCTCACGATGGTCTAAACCCAGCTCACATTCCATATTGGTGGGTAAACAATTTAACATTTGGTGAATTCTGCTTCACAATGATAGGAAGAGCCGACATCGAAGGATCAAAAAGCAACGTCGCTATGAACGCTTGGCTGCCACAAGCCAGTTATCCTTGTGGTAACTTTTCTGACACCTCTAGCTTCAAATTCCGAAGGTCTAAAGGATCGATAGGCCACGCTTTCACGCTTCATATTCGTACTGGAAATAAGATTCAAATGAGCTTTTACCCTTTTGTTCCACACGAGATTTCTGTTCTCGTTGAGCTTATCTTAGGACACCTGCGTTATCTATTAACAGATGTGCCGCCCCAGCGAACCTCCCCACCTGACAATGTCTTCCACCGGGATCGACCCACTGAGGCGGGCCTTGATGTACAATGGGACTCTACTCCATTGGGCCGAGAGTTTTATGCTAACCTAGTTGTTCATTTTGTAGGAAAAATAACCACGGAGTCACCCACGGAAGACGACCAAGAAAAGCCAAAGACGTCCATCACTTGGCTGGACACAACCCTGACAACACACGCCGAGCCGGACACCACGGCATTCACTTGGAACGCACACGCTGGGCCGGACATGGCAGCCCATGACGCCGGACACACGACCACGGCGCACACCATCATCGGACCTACCGAGCCACGTGACGTAGACCACGCCGAGACCCATTAGGGTCTCGACCATCTTCAATAAGTGGCCGAGCGCCACATTTCCCTTCAGCAATTAGAGACTTAGAGAATGAAGAAGATCAAGCCTAAACATCAAGAGGATGGATTAATGGCCCAAGACCCAGCCGAGGCCGAGACCCATGCAACACTCAAGGAAGCCCAATGCATCCTTCAAATTCGTCTGTGTCAAATCTTCATGGACAAGATCCCTTAGCTGGAAAATAACAACCAAGAAGAATGTGAGAGATTCACACGCACAAAATCCCATGAATCTCGGAGATATGTTGCCACGGCCGAGCGCACCTCACCCGATAGCGCACCCACCAGCCAAGCGCACCCGAACCACGATGCACCTCCGGGATCTCCGTGCCAAATCATCCTAGACGTCCAATTCATCCGATGGCTTGAGATTACTAGTTCTCTAAATTTTTGCTTTAGTTTTTGTCTACTTAAAGAACACTAGCCTTACTTGTTACTTAGTGAAATTTTATCAATACAAGTGCTTAGAGCCTTCTTGATCATTCCCTCAACCGACGTTACTTCTCCGGTGAGTCACATCCGGCCAAGCTTCCGTCAACCCTTGTCGAACCTCGGTGCGTCATATCCGAGTCTTCATCAAGGTCTACCGATTCGGATTCTTTGATTGCTCAAGCATCCTAATCGTCCGACTTCACCTTCACCTTCTGATTCCTCCATAATCCACACCATCCCCGAGCCATCATCAACCTTCCCGAGCCTCCAAATATATTCACCGTGCCATCTCCCTAATTCCATCATCTACCTTCCACAAATCCATATATTATCGACCATTCCATTGACCTTTCAGCCAATGCCCGAGTCAATTTACCTCGCGCGCACATCATTACATTCCCGACGTGCAAACAACCCCGGATTGCACATCAATTGGTATCAGAGCGAAAGGTCCTATTTTCATCATAGAGTCACGATTTTTACACGTAAAAATCAAAACTTGCGCATGATGATACGAAGCGGAGCCGTTCACGGGCCCGCCAGTGACAACGCCACTACGAGCGATCAAACGCTACACTCCGGTCCATCCGAACACCATCCTAGCATCCAAGAACAGGTGGCGGATCAAAATCAACAAATGAATGAGCGAATGGCGGCGAATGAACGAATGATGCAAGCTGTCCTACAACGGTTGGACGCATTGACCAACCAACAAGTGCCGCCACCGCCCCCACCGCGACCGATCCGAAGACCGGGTGCCGGGAATTGCCAAGCGAATCGAGATGACTCGGACGAATCCGATGACGAGTTCTACGCGGATCATCATGTGGATCGAGAAAATGAACAATGACTCCCGAAGGTTAACATCCCATCTTTTAGTGGGACCGCAAATGGCGATGCATATCTTGAGTGGGTTGAAAAGGTTGACGCAATTTTCAAACTTTACGATTACTCTGAAAAACTCAAGGTCCAATTAGCATCATTGGAATTCACAGGATACACAATTCTTTGGTGGAATTTCCATCGGGCTCAACTCCGAAAGGATAGGCAACCTGAAGTCTCGACATGGGATACTTTGAAAGCCCACATGCGCACACGGTTTTTGCCCAAGAGGCGGGTAGTGAAGGATCTCGGACCCGAGAGATCCGATGTTTTAAGTGTTTGGGCCGAGGCCATATAGCAGCTCAATGCCCTAATAGAAGAGTGATGACAATCCTCGAAGGCACCGAAGAGATAGTAAGTGAGGATGAGTTCGTGAGCCCACCTGAAGATACGGCCACACCCGAAGAGGTACCCGGCCCAATTGTGCACGGCCAAGATGAGTGCTGACCGCAAGACGGGACTTGGCTCATGGTCCGACGGGTCCTCTCCTCCCAACCACAACCGGAAGCATACCAACGTGAGAACCTCTTCCATAGCCGATGTTTGGTTAAGGAAAGAGTGTGTTCTTTAATCATTGATGGTGGTAGTTGCACCAACGTAGCTTCCCGAGAGCTAGTGGAGAAGTTGTCCTTGCCAACCACCGACCACCCGACACCATACAAGCTCCGATGGATCACGAACAAGGAGGACGTCCGAGTATCCAAGCAAACCCGGGTCAAATTCAAGATTGACCACTACAAAGATTCGGTGCTATGTGATGTTGTTCCGATGAATGCCACTTATCTCTTGCTCGGAAGACCATGGCAATATGATCGCCATGTAATACACGATGGGCGCGCCAATCATTACACCCTCACCATGAATGACTGAAAGGTGATTTTGACGCCCATGACTCCAGAACAAGTAGCCAAGGATGAGGCCATCAAAAGAGAGGCAAGGGTCAAGAAGGCCTTGTTTGTGAACCGGAAAGGGATCGATCGGTGCATAGCCCAGAATGACCCGATAGTCATGCTCATGTATCGGGAGCATGACCGAGACGAAGACACATTTATTCCGGACGTGATCAAGCCTTTGATCGAGCGGTACCGAGATGTTTTCCCAGAGGAACTCCCATCGGAGTTACCTCCATATCGAGGGATAGAACATCAAATTGACTTTCAACTGGGAACCACCTTACCCAACCGACCCCCTTATTGGCTCAACCCGGAAGAAAGCAAGGAATTACAACGCCAAGTCCAAGAGCTCCTCGAGAAGGGTTACATCAAGGAGTCCTTAAGCCCGTGCGCAGTTCTGGCCCTCCTTGTGCCTAAAAAGGATGGCACGCACCGCATGTGCATCGATAGCTGAGTGGTCAATGACATTACGATTAAGTACCAGTTTCCTATACCTTGGCTTGATGATCTTTTGGATGAACTTAGCGGGGCTAACCTCTTTTCCCGAATTGACCTTAAGAGCGGATATCACCAAATCCGCATGAAGGAAGGCGACGAATGGAAGACCGCCTTCAAAACAAAGTATGGATTGTTTGAATGGCTAGTTATGCCATTCGGTCTCACCAATGCCTTGAGTACGTTCATGAGACTCATGAACCATGTCCTCCGAGCCTTCCTTGGCAAGTTGATCATCATTTATTTCGATGATATCCTTGTGTATAGCACGGACACCCCGAGCCATTTGGAGCACTTGGAACAACTCTTCATCACGTTACGGCAAGCCCGATTGTATGGAAATCAAGCCAAGTGTGCGTTTGCTCAAGAGCGTATTCACTTCCTTGGATTTATATTGTCCAAGAAGGGCGTGGAAGTAGATGAAGAAAAGGTTAAAGCCATCCGAGAATGGCGAACCCGAAGGGAGTCACGGACGTGAGGAGCTTCCACGGATTAGCCAATTTTTACCGACGGTTCATTAAGGGTTTTAGCACCATCATGGCCCCCTTGACCGAACTCACGAAGAAAGGCATGGAATTTAAGTGGTCAAAACCATGTCAAGAAATTTTTGATCATATTAAACGTCGCCTTTGTGAAGCGCCTATATTAGCTCTCCCAAATTTCAATAAAGCTTTCGAAGTGGAGTGTGATGCATCCGGTACGGGCATCGGGGCGGTTCTAATGCAAGAAGGCCGACCCGTGGCCTATTTTAGCGAAAAACTCAAAGGTGCGACTTTAAATTATTCCACTTATGATAAAGAGTTATATTCGCTTATTAGAGCTATTGCGGTATGGCAACATTATCTATTGCCACGAGAGTTTATTATACATACCGACCACTAAGCTCTAAAATTTATCAAAAGCCAAGGGAAACTCGAATCGGAGGCATGCTAAATGGATAGAGTTTTTAGAAAGGTACCCTTACATTATCAAGTATAAAATAGGGGATACTAATGTTGTGGCCGATGCTTTGTCAAGAAGAAGCATATTGTTTACCGAGATGCGGGTGAGATTTTTTGGGTTCGAGTGGGTCAAACAACTCTACAAGGAAGACCCTGATTTTAGTGCACACTTTGAAGCCGCATCCAAAGGGGAATTATCGGGTTACCATATTACCGATGGCTACCTCTTACGAGGGGGGGCGTTTATGTGTCCCTAAAGGGAGCCTGTGGGTGTCCCTCATCACCGAGGCACACGGTGGCGGCCTTGCGGGACACTTCGGGGAAAAGAAAACATGGGAGATGCTCAAGGAGCATTTTTATTGGCCACACTTGTTCTGAGATGTGCACCACTTCGTACAAAGGTGTATCGTGTGCAAAAAGGCCAAAAATCAAACTTTGGCTCAAGGACTATATCAACCATTACCCGTGCCGGATCATCCATGGCAAGCCGTGAGCATGGATTTTGTCGTAGGTCTCCCTCGGACAAGCAACCGCAAGGACTCGGTCATGGTTGTGGTGGATCGATTTTCCAAGATGGCACATTTCATTCCGTGCCATACAACCAATGACGCCACTTACATCGCAGATCTTTTCTTCAAGGAGGTAGTCAAGCTACACGGAGTCCCACATTTTATAGTCTCCGACCGTGATGGCAAGTTTATAAGCACTTTTTGGAAAACTTTGTGGGCAAGGCTCGAAACCAAGCTTTTATTTAGCACGGCCTTTCACCCACAAACCGATGGGCAAACGGAAGTTGTGACACGCTCCAAGGATGCGGAGGTGTCGGACAAGAGGGAGTGAAAAGGTAGAGAATACAATCTGCCGAGAGAAAGTAAAGGAATGCAGAAACAGGGGAATGAGTCCAATGGCACTCCAAATTCACACGTGCGTTGGATTAAAATTTTGTGAACTTAGACTTTAGGGAAAGGACCAACTCTGGTCAAAATTTCAGAGTGAAAGCACGTGGGGAAGTTAAATGGCACGGGATGACTTTTAGTAGCACAAGCAAACCAACGGGAAGAAAACAGTGCAGAGGGGATGGGGGAACTTCTACACAACTTCTAATACAGGGAGTCTGGGATCGTGACAATAAGCAGACAACAACTTCAATCAAAGGGGAAGACAATGCAAGTGGTTTCATAGGAAACACACGACTAGGGTAGGAGTTATGCTGGATAGAAAATTAATGGACAGAATTGTCCGATTTCAGGAACTCGGATAGGAAGTCGTGGGAAAACACAAGCATAACTTTTTAAAGGAGATGACTATGGTTGAACAGAATGAACCATTGTTTCAGGCCATGAAGGTGGGACTCACTGCCAGAAATTTGGGGGTTTTGCTCACAGGAAACAAAAATGGCACGGAGGTGAAAAACAGAGGCGCAAAACACACACGAGGAGCATGCAATCTTTCACCAACACACAAACAGCACACAAAAACGTAAAAACATCAAAGTGGGAGGAAAGCTATGTGATTTCCAATCTTACCTTTATCCAACAAAGTGTGGAGGAAGGTTGGAACAAGGCTTAGTGACTCTAGCAAGGCACCAACACCAAAGGAAAATGAATGAAATGGATATTACTCACCATTCATCCAAATGCCGAGAGAAAAGGGGAGAGAGCTTTCAAGCTTCTTCTAATTTTCCAACTTTTCTGTCTTCAAAATGCAGAGAAAGGGAGATTAAAACCCTCCTTCCCACGAGCTACAAAGGGACATAATGGCTTCCTACAAACCTAAGTAAATCACCATTAAAGAGGGATGGCAAGTGGGGGCCACAAAGACTTCTCCACCAAAAAGAGGCATGGGCAGCTAAAACATGGCAGCAACCCTTCCTAATACAACCTAACCTCCCACTTGCAGCCACTACACTAAACAACAAACATCAAAAGAAAAAGAAACAACACATTCTTGCATGGTTTTCACGCAAACCATGCAAGGCATAAAACACAAACGGGTTTTCAAAAAAAAACAGCAAGAAATTTATAAACCCGAGACTTCCTTCATGCTCCTTGTTCGAAATTGATATTTTTCCTTGATGATTCAGGAGCTCCTTGGAAGACTTCTTCTTTTAAGATTGGCGTTGGATAATTGGTTTTCTCCATGCATGGCGCCGGGTATGGCTTTGACATCACTTGGTGTTCTCGGCCGTCGGTTTGTTCTACTCCAAACTCCCATTGTAAGCAATGTTTGGGGAGTTTTTGATCCAGGTGTGAAGGAGCATCAAAACAAACAATGGAAGGGAAAGAAGTACCTGAAAAATCAACAAACAAGTTAGAAAAATATCTTGCACGGCTCCGAGTAATTGCCCCCTTCGGTTGTTGGTGAATCCTGGGCATATCAAGTTGTCAATAGATCACTAGGGGCTCTATTGAGGAGTGTGATCAAGAATGGAACCACCACGTGGGAATCCAAGTTACCCTTCGTGGAATTTGCCTATAATCGGTACAAGCACAACACTACGGGGATGACCCCTTTTGAAGTGGCTTACGGGTTTAACCCCTCAACACCATCGGATTTGTTACCATTACCGACCCGGGAAGTTGACAATCTCGATGGGCTTAATAAGGCCGAAGTAATCCGAAGAATGCACAAGAGGGTCAAGAAGACTATCGAGCGGAAAAACGAGACCTATGCCATTTCGGCCAATAAGAAAAGAAAGGATAAACTTTTCCAAGTGGGGGATCGTCTTTGGCTCAAGACACGGCACTTTAAACAAAAGCACGCCAAGTTACTTCCAAGGGCCGAGGGACCGTTCTGAGTGGCCGAGAAGATTGGTCCAAACGCCTACAAAATAATTCTTCCCGGCGAACCCGATGTGCAAATCACGGCCAATGTACAAGATCTATCCCCTTATCTAGACGATGACGATCACGATGAGGAAGCCGAGGATAGAGATTTGAGGGCAAATCCTCAAATATCTCGGGAGGATAATGTACAATGGGACTCCACTCCATTGGGCCAAGAGTTTTATGCTAACCTAGTTGTTCATTTTGTAGGAAAAATAACCTCGGAGTCACCCACGGAAGATGACCAAGAAAAGCCAAAGACGTCCATCACTTGGCTGGACACAACCCTGACCGCACACGCCGGGCCGGACATGGCGGCCCATGCCACGAGATGCATGACCCTGACCGCACACGCCAAGCCGGACACCACGGCATTCACCTGGAACGCACACGCCGGGCCGGACATGGCAGCCCATGACGCCGGACACACGACCACGACGCACACCATCATCGGACCTACCGAGCCATGTGACGTGGCCCACGCCGAGACCCATTAGGGTCTCGGCCATCTTCAATAAGTGGCCGAGCGCCACATTTCCCTTCAGCAATTAGAGACTTAGAGAATGAAGAAGATCAAGCCTAAACATCAAGAGGACGGATTAATGGCCCAAGACCCAGCCGAGCCCGAGACCCATGCAACACTCAAGGAAGCCCAATGCATCCTTCAAATTCGTCCTTGTCAAATCTTCATGGACAAGATCCCTTAGCTGGAAAATAACAACCAAGATGATTGGGAGAGATTCGCACGCACAGAATCCCATGAATCTCGGAGATATGTTGCCACGGCCGAGCGCACCCACCGGCAACGCACCGCACCCGCCAGCGCACCCGATAGCGCAACCACCAGCGCATCGTACGTGAACCACGACGCACCTCTGGGATCTCCGTGCCAAATCATCCTAGACGTCCAATTCATCCAATGGCTTGAGATTACTAGTTCTCTAAATTTTTGCTTTAGTTTTTGTCTACTCAAAGAACACTAGCCTTACTTGTTACTTAGTGAAATTTTATCAATACAAGTGCTTAGAGCCTTCTTGATAATTCCCTCAACCGACGTTACTTCTCCGGTGACTCACATTCGGCCAAGCTTCCGTCAACCCTTGTCGAACCTCGGTGCATCATATCTGAGTCTTCATCAAGGTCTACCGATTCGGATCCTTTGATTGGTCAAGCATCCTAATCGTCCGACTTCACCTTCACCTTCCGATTCCTCCATAACCCGCACCATCCCCGAGCCATCATCAACCTTCCCAAGCCTCCAAATATATTCACCGTGCCATCTCCCTAATTCCATCATCTACCTTCCACAAATCCATATATTATCGACCATTCCATTGACCTTTCAGCCAACGCCCGAGTCAATTTACCTCGCACGCACATCATTAAATTCCCGACGTGCAAACCACCCCGGATTGTACATCAGGCCTTGGGTCCAAAAAGAGGGGCGTTGCCCCGCTACTGATTCACAGAATAAGTAAAATAACATTAAAAGTAGTGGTATTTCACTTTTGCCATTTCCGGCTCCCACTTATCCTACACCTCTCAAGTCATTTCACAGAGTCGGACTTGAGTCAAGCTCAACAGAGTCTTCTTTCCCCGCTGATTCTGCCAAGCCCGTTCCCTTGGCTGTGGTTTTGCTGGATAGTAGACAGGGACAGTGGGAATCTCGTTAATCCATTCATGCGCATCACTGTTTAATTAAACAGTTTGATTCCCCTTGTCTGTACCAGTTCTAAGTCGACTTTATGATGCCTGGGGAAGGCCCCAGAAGGAGCCGTTCCAAGTCCGTCCCTTGGCCGGCACACGACGACCCGCTCTCACCGCTCGAGCAGCTCGAGCAGTCCATCGACAGCCAACGGATTTAGGACAGGGACCCCGTGCCCAGTCCTCAGAGCCAATTCTTTTCCCGAGGTTACAGATCCATTTTGCCGACTTCCCTTGCCTACGTTGTTCCATCAACCAGAGGCTTTTCACCTTGGAGACCTGATGCTGTTATGAGTATGATCGGGCATCGGAGGCACTATGTCCTCCAAATTTTCAAGGGCCATCGAGGACGTACCAGACACCGTGCAACGTGCGATGCTCTTCCAGCCGGCTGACCCTACCTCCGACTGAGCCATTTTAAGGGTGGGCAGGCTATTAAACATAAAAGACAACTTGACACGCTCCAAGATGCGGAGGTGTCGGGAAGAGAGAAGTTGGCAACAATCTGCCGAGAGAGAGAGGTTAGGCAGCAACAGCGGATTGGAGCAAGGAGAACTCCAAATTCATACAGGGACTTGGACTAGAAATTGGAAGACTTAGTCTTTAGGTAGTCGACTAAGTTTGGGCACATTTTCAGGGCAATGCACGTGGGAATATTAAAATGGCAACGGGATACTTTTGGGTGTACAAAACAGACACAAACAACAAAACAGTGCTGTGGATATGGAAAGACTTCTGCACAACTTCCAATGCAGGCAATCTGGGAAGGTGGAAATTGGCAGAAACTAACTCCAATGAAAGGGGAAGAAAATTCAAGTGTTTTGTGGGAAAAGGCACAAGTAGATTAAAAGATATGAGGGATTGCAAATTGATGGACAGAATTACCCGATTTCAGAAATTCGGGTAGGAGGCAGTGGAAAACACATGCACAACTTTGATGGGGAGGGCCTGTGGATAAAAATAGAAGAACAGATGTTTCAGGACAGGAAAGTGGAACTCACAGCACAAACTTTAGGGCTTTTGTTCACGGAAAACAGAAAATGACACTGAGTGGACTTTTGTTGCACTAAAACCACTCGGGTAGATGACAAGGGCAGCAAACAACACTCAAACAATCACAATTGCAAACAACAACGGTATGAGAGCTATGGGGTTTCCAAACTCACCTTTGATCCTAAACAAGTGAGGAAGGGAGGTTGGAATAAGGCTTAGTGACTCTAGCTAAGACACCAACACCGTTACAAACCAAAAATCAAAGGATATTACTCACCTTTGAATTGCTTTGCCGTGAGAGAAAATGGGAGAGCTTCAAGCTTCAACATTCAACATTTTCTAATCTGTAAATGCTGAGAAAGGAAGGGTAAAAACCCTCCTTCCCACGAGCTACAAAAGGCATATGATTATCACCTATAATCCTAAGTGCTAAACCAACAACAAGGTATGGTAAATGGGGCCCACCCTTGACTTTCATCACCAACAAGAGTGATGGTCACTAAGGGAAGGTAAAACCCATCCCCTAAGGCTTCCTAAGGATCTCCCACTTGCAGCCACATAATTAACTTACAACAAAAAAAAAAAGAGTAAGGAGCTTCCATGGTTTCTACGAAAAACCAAAAACCTAAAAGATGGGCCAAACCGATGATGGAATGTCCATAATCAAATGGACTTGAACACTTGTATCTTTTGGGCTAATGGTTGGCACTTCCATGGGCTGCTAGCTGCTGCTCCCATGAAGGACAAAGATGAAATTCAGCTTTCCTTTCCGTTGGGGCCAAACATGGCCATGGATCAGCCATCATGGGTTGGATGCTCTTGGGCCGCTCCATCTTCTAGAGGCCTCTGTAATGGCGATCGTTGGATGGGAAGTTATTGTCCAAATTTTATGCTCTGCCTGATGCTGGAAACCTTAATATGTGGGCCAAATTTTTGTAGAAGCACGTTTGTCCAAAACAGGTCCGCAAGGTGGTTGAAACGGCTGAACAAGCCTCGAAGGTCAGCTTGGTCCGAAACCAGAAATGTTGTTTTCATCACAATGGATGTTTTGATCACCCTTCCATGCCACGGGTACACTAAGTACCCTTACATGTGCACAAATTTAAGCACCAAATCAAAATGGTGCTTCTTGATTAAACCTTTATAAAACAAGCTTCCTACAAAATCAACAAACTCATTAGAAAATTGCTTCCGCTTCTAGATGTGCTAATCCGTGGCACATCATAACTCTTCCCGAAGGTCCCCGACGACGTCTCCAGACTCCCTAATATTATCGTCAGCCACCACGTCTCGGTATAAGAATTTTAACCTGATTCCCTTTCGATGCTCACACACTAGGCGCTGTCAGACGGGATTGCCCTGTCTCTTAGGATTAACTAACCCATGTGGAGGTGTTGTTTACATAGAACATTTCCCCTCTTCAGCCTTCAAAGTTCTCATTTGAATATTTGCTACTACCACCAAGATCTGCACCAATGGCCGCTCTGCCCGGGCTTGCGCACCAGGTTTTGCGGCGACCACCGCGCCCTCCTACTCATCGAGGCCTGGTACTTGCCCCGACGGCTGGGTATAGGTCGCGCGCTTTAGCGTTATCCATTTTCGGGGCTAGTTGATTTGGCAGGTGAGTTGTTACACACTCCTTAGTGGATTTTGACTTCCATGACCACCGTCCTACTGTCTTAATCGACCAACACCCTTTGTGGGTTCTAGGTTAGAGCGCAGTTGGGCACTGTAACCTGGCTTTTGGTTCATCCTGCATTGCCAGTTCTGCTTACAAAAATGGCCCACTTGGAGCTCTAGATTCCGTGGCGTGGCTCAACAAAGCAACCGTGCAGTCCTACCTATTTAAAGTTTGAGAATAGGTCGAGGGAGTTGTGCCCCCGATGCCTCTAATCATTGGCTTTACCAAATAGAACTCGCCCATGGGCTCTAGCTATCCTGAAGGAAACTTCGGAGGGAACTAGCTACTAGACGGTTCGATTATTCTTTCACCCCTATACCAAAGTCAGACGAATGATTTGCACATCAGTATCGCTGTGGGCCTCCACCAGAGTTTCCTCTGGCTTTGCCCCACTCAGGCATCGTTCACCATCTTTCGGGTCTGACACGCTCCACGAATGTGGAAGTGTCGGGATAGGAGAAAGCAATGCAATCTGCCAATGAGAAGGACTAAAACAGAAACAGGGGATTGTGGCAGTTAGAACTCCAATTGCATACAGGCTTTTGGGCTGAAATTTTGGGGGCTTAGACTTTAGGGAAGGAACTGAGTTTGGTCAAGATTTAGAGTGAAAGCACGTGTGGATCATAAAATGGCACGGGGACACATTTAGAGGCACAAACAGACAAAATTACCAATTGGCAGAGCATTAGGTGGGAGAGACGTCTGCAAAACTCCCAATGCCGGTGACCTGAAAAGGTGAAATTTGGCAGAAACCAATTTCAATGAAAGAGGAATGAATTGAAATTTTTTTAGAGGGAAAAAGAATGGGTAGAATAAAAGATACGAGGGATTGAAAATTGGTCGACAGAACTGTCAAAATTCAGGTACTCAGGTGAAGGACAGAGGATAGATGCATGCACAACTTTTAATTGGGAAGACCTGGGAGTGAGATGAATAGCCAATACTTCAAGACGTGAAATAAGAACTCACAGCCAGATTTTGAGGATTTTAGCACGAGGGAAACAAAAAATAGCATGGGAGACACTTTTGGGACTCAAACAGATTCTCGGGTAAAGTAAAATGGCAGTAACCAATAAGAAAACAACCAAGAACCAAAATACATGAACGGGATGAAGGCTATGTGACTTCCAAGCTTCCTTGATCTTAAGAAAGTGAGGAGGAAGGTTGGAATAAAGGCTTAGTGACTCTAGCAAGGCACCAACACTAAAGACAACAAGGAAGATTGGATATTACTCACCAAAATCCCAAGAAGCCATGAGAAAAGAGGGTTTGAGAGCTTCAAAGCTTCTGCAAATTTTCCAATACTTTTCTTCCTTCAAAATGCCGAGAAGAAAGGAATAAAACCCTTCTTCCCACGAGCTATATGGAGAAAATAATTACTACCTACGTTTCAAAGTACTTAGCAAACCTAAAAGCATGGCAAGTGTGCCCCTCCTTTGACTTCTACACTTCAAGGAGAGATGGAACTCTAAGGTATGGTATACCCCCATTCCTTAATGTTCCCTAATCTTTCCCACTTTCTTCCACGTAATTGAGCACAAAAATAAAATGGATGACAAATTTCTTGCATGGTTTCTACGAAAAAAAAACCATGCAACTATTTTACAAAAAAGGTACAAGTAATTCAAGCAAAGCAAAATATCTCCTAGAAGTGAACAAGCACACTACCAATGCTGATCCACCCTTGCCTTGGATTTTTTGGACTCTAATCTCTTCTCGGGTTTGTTGGCCTCCAACCCGAGCTCAAAGTGTGGAAAGGTTTTAGGCATGGCTCGGTCCACCACTTAAAGGAGTGCTCAAAACTAATCGGTTTTGTTCAATTGTATCCTCTTTGGGCCACCCTTGAACAGCTTCCTCCTTGGTCCACAATTGTATAGCTTTCCCTTCCTTCAGAGTGGGACAAGGCCGAGGCTCGGGTAGGTTATTCCGGAACGGAACATTATGGACTTCGGTTGTCAATTCCTTCTCTTCAAATTCCCAATGCAAGCAATGTTTGGGAAGCTCCTTGTCATGAGTTGAGGGAGCATCTAAGAGGTCCAAAGGGGGAAATGTCACATCTGAAAAATCGACAAACATGTTAGCAAAATTCCTTGCTCGGCTACGGGTGGTCATTCCCTCCGGCGAATGGTGGCGCCCGTGATGTGCCGTCAATCGATGAGCGGCGCACCGTGATCGAAAGATGGGCGTGCGCGTGACCCGGAGTTAGGTTGCGGTCGGAAAATATGGTCGGGCGATTTCTGGAGTTAGGTTGCGGAAGTGTAATTGGATGGAAATAAGGGGGATTGAAGGGGAAAATATGGGAATGGCTCGGATAAAAACGAATGTGGTTCAGAGGGGAGAGTATGGACCGGAATCGGTGAAGTGGTCGTTCGGGAAATTGGGGAGGTAATTAGGAGATGGAGGGGAGATGGAGTAATTCGGATACTCGAGCAATCAAAGTATCGGAATCAATAGACCTTGGAGAAGACTTGGATATGACACACCGAGGTTTCAACAAGGGTTGACGGAAGCTTGGCCGGATGTGACTCACCGGAGAAGTAACGTCGTTTGAGGGAATTATCAAAAAGGCTCAAAGCTCTTGTATTGATAAAATTCACTGATTTCAATAGAGGCTAGGTGCCTCTTAAATAGACAAAAACATAAAAGGAAAAATACTAAGTAAGAATCGTAAGCCGTTGATCGAGTTGGACGTCTAGGATCGTGAAGGCTTGGATCGGTGATGTGGCGTGAGATTTGTGGGATTGCATGCCGTCGAGGTGTACCCGGGTCCAGGTGCTCGGGTGCGCGCGTTATCGTAGTCGGATGCTCGGGCGCGCGCGTCATCGCTGTCGGTATGCAGCTGGATCCGGGTGCACGAAGGAGTGCTTCAGCGTTGTGGAGGGCACGGCCGGGTCGCGGTGGGGTGCGCGCGCGGGTGGGCGCTGCCGGATTTACTGAAGCGGGTGCGGCCGGGCGCGCTGGAAGGGAATATCGTGATTCCCGAGATTTTCCGACGTGATCGGGATCTCCGATTATCATGGGATTTTCCGTGTGCGAATCTCCCCTTATCTCTCTAATTGATATTTTCCTGCTAAAAGGTTCCTTCCATAAGATTTTGGCACGGTTGAAAACATTAAGTGCTCGAGGGTTTCTTCAAGTTGCTTGGGCCTCGGCCATGTTGGATCGCGGGCCTTTTACTTCGTCTTTTCGTGACTTGGGCTTGCTCTTCTTACTCTTCTAAGTCTCTAATTGCTGAAAGGAAATGTGGGGCTCGGCCACTTATTGAAGGGGGCCGAGCCCCTTAATTGGACTCGGCATGGGCCATGTCGGCTGGCCTGTGGGGCGCTGTCTGGGCGCGGTCTGTCTCATCGCGCGCCACGGCCGGCCCGGTGTGGGCGACCTTGGCGCAATATGTCCTGCCTGGCGCGGTGTCTGCTGGCCCGATGTGGGCGGTCTTGGCGCGGTCTTCGGTGTCTGACTCGGGGTGCCACATGATGCACGTTCTCGGCCGGTCTTGATCTAACTCCGAGGGTTTCTCCGTGATTATGTTCCCTACAAAATGAACAACCAAGTTAGTATAAAAGTCTCGGTCCGTTGGGTCCGAGTCTCGTGGCACATCATCCTCCCGGGGTACTTGAGGATTTGTCCCGAAATCTCCACTCTCGGGGTCCTCCTCTTCATGAAGGTCCTCGTCTAAGTATGGTGAAAGATCCTGGACATTGGCCGTGACTAGCACTTCGGGTTCTCCGGGAAGGATAATCTTGTAAGCATTCGGGTTAATTTGTTCGGCCACTCGGAAGGGTCCCTTGGCCCTTGGGAGTAATTTGGCATGCTTGTGCTTAAAGTGCCGAGTTTTTAACCACACAAGGTCGCCTATTCGGAAGATCTTCTCTTTCCTTTTCTTGTTGGCCGACGATGCATATTTTTCATTCTTCCGCTCAATGGTCTTTTTGATCCTTTCATGCATCTTCCGGACTAGCTTGGCCTTATGTAGTCCATCGGGATTGTTAAGTTCCCGTCTTGGCAATGGAAGCAAATCCGATGGTGTGGACGGGTTGAATCCGTAGGCCACTTCAAATGGTGTCATGCCCGTGGTGTTGTGCTTGCATCGGTTATATGCGAATTCCACAAAGGGCAATTTTGTCTCCCACGTGGATGTCCCCTTTCGGACCACACTTCTTAACAATGCTCCAAGTGATCTATTGACCACTTCCGTTTGCCCATCGGTTTGTGGGTGAAAGGCCGAGCTAAATAAGAGTTTAGTCCCGAGCTTAGCCCACGAAGTCCTCCAAAATGTGCTTATAAATTTCCCATCTCGATCGGACACAATGGAATGCGGCACTCTGTGTAGCCTCACGACCTCTTTGAAGAAAAGGTCCACAATATAAGTGGCATCGTTGGTGGTGTGACACGGGATGAAGTGTACCATTTTTGAGAAACGGTCAACCACCACCATAACCGAGTCCTTTCGGTTACTTGTCCGAGGAAGGCCTACTACGAAGTCCATGCTCACGGCTTGCCATGGATGGTCCGGCACCGGTAGAGGAAGGTATAATCCTTGAGCCAAAGTCCGGTTTTTGGCCTTCTTGCACACAATGCACCTTTGCACGAAGTGGTGCACGTCTCGGAATAAATGTGGCCAATAGAAATGCTCCTTAAGCATCTCCCACGTTTTCTTCTCGCCAAAATGTCTCGCAAGGCCGCCTCCATGTGCCTCAGTTATGAGTGACTCATGGATGCTTCCCCTTGGAACGCATAAACGTCCTCCACGCATGAGATATCCATCGGCTATATGGTAGCCCGATAACTCTCTGTTCGTGGCAGCCTCAAAATGTGCTTTAAAATCAAGGTCTTCTCGGTAAAGTTGCTTGATCCATTCAAAGCCAAAGAATCTCACCCGCATCTCGGTGAATAGGATGCTTCGTCTTGACAAAGCATCGGCCACAACATTTGTATCCCCCTTTTTATACTTGATAATATAGGGATATCTCTCCAAGAACTCAATCCACTTTGCATGCCTCCGATTGAGCTTTCCTTGACTTTTAATAAATTTAAGGGCTTGGTGGTCGGTATGTATAATGAATTCCCGAGGCAACAAATAATGTTGCCACACACCAATAGCCCTAATAAGCGAATATAGCTCTTTATCATACGTTGAGTAGTTTAGAGTCGTACCTTTGAGTTTTTCGCTAAAGTAGGCAATCGGCCGGCCTTCTTGCATCAAGACCACTCCTATGCCCGTGCCCGAGGCGTCACATTCTATGTCAAACACTTTGTTGAAATCCGGGAGTGTAAGAATAGGTGCTTCACAAAGCCGCTTCTTGATGTGCTCAAAAATTTCTTGGCACGGTTCGGTCCACTCGAGTTATTTCCCCTTTTTCGTAAGCTCGGTCAAAGGGGCCACAATGGTGCTAAACCCCTTGATGAAGCGTCGGTAAAAATTAACTAGGCCATGGAAACTTCTCACATCCGTGACTCCCTTCGGGGTGGGCCAATCTCGTATGGCCGTGATCTTCTCGTGGTCTACCTCTACGCCACCTTCGGATAATATAAAGCCGAGGAAGTGTATGCGTCGTTGAGCGAACACACACTTATCTCGGTTACCATAAAGTCGGGATTGCCGCAAGGTGATGAAAAGTTGTTCCAAATGCTCCAAATGGCTCGGTATGTCCATGCTATATACTAGAATATCATCAAAATAAACGATGATAAACTTACCAAGGTAAGCCCGGAGGACATGGTTCATGAGCCTCATAAACGTGCTCGGGGCATTGGTGAGTCCGAATGGCATAACAAGCCATTCGAACAATCCGTACTTTGTCTTGAAGGCCGTCTTCCATTCATCGCCTTCTTTCATGCGGATTTGGTGATATCCGTTCTTAAGATCCACTCGGGAGAATATCTTAGCCCTGCTAAGTTCATCCAAAAGATCATCAAGCCGAGGCATGGGGAATCGGTATTTGATGGTGATGTCGTTGATGGCACGGCTATCTACGCACATTCAGTGCGTTCCATCCTTCTTCGGCACTAGGAGGGCCAGTACCGCGCAAGGACTTAGGGATTCCTTGATGTACCCCTTCTCGAGGAGCTCTTGAACTTGGCGTTGTAACTCCTTGCTCTCTTCCGGGTTTAGTCGATATGGAGGTCGATTAGGCAATGTGGCTCCCGGTTGGAGGTCAATTTGGTGTTCAATCCCTCGGAGGGGAGGTAAACCCGAGGGAAGTTCTTCCAGAAAAACATCCTTGAACCGGTCGAGCAATGGCTTGATAAAGTCCAGAATTAGGGGCCCTTTGTCTTGGCCCTCGTCTCGGTGGAGCAACATGACTATCGCGTCACATCAGGCTAAGAATCGTTCAAGTTCCTTTCGGCCCATAAATAAGGTTGCCTTGGCTCGGGCCTCCTTTTTGATGGCCTCATCCTTGGCCACTTGGTCCGGAGTCATGGGGGCTAGAATGACTCTTCGGCCATTCATGTGAAACGTGTAGTGGTTGGTGCGCCCATCGTGCATGGCATGCGCCATGCTGATCGAATTGCCATGGTCGACCGAGCAATAGGTGAGTGGCGTTCATCGGCACCACATCGCACACCACCGTATCTTTGTAGTGGCCGATCATAAATTCCACCCGGGTGCGCTTCGTCACTCGGACATCCTCCTTGTCCGTGATCCATCGCAATTTGTAGGGTGTCGGGTGATCGGTGGTCGGCAAGGACAGCTTGTCCACTAGCACTCGGGAGGCTACGTTCGTGCAACTTCCTCCATCAATAATTAAGGAACAAACCTTTTCCTTGATCAAACATCGACTATGGAAAATATTTTCCCTTTGATATGCTTCCGGTTGAGTTTGGGTCGAGAGGACCCGTCGGATCATGAGCCAAGTCCCATCTTGTGCATGGCACGTGTCATCATCGTCCTCGGTTGGGCCATGATCCTTGTTGGGCTCGGTAAAGGACTCTTTCGGGCCCTCGGCTTCATCCTCGCTCACAATTTCTTCGGAGCCCTCGAGAATTGTCATAACCCTTCGGTTAGGGCATTGGGCCGCCATATGTCCTCGGCCCAGACATTTGAAGCATTGTATCTCTCGGGTCCGGGATCCCTCGCTACCCGCCTCTTGGGGCTTGACGGGTTGGGTCGGCTTGGGGGCCCATGGTGCGGCCGTAGGTGTTGTCGTGGGCGCCGGTCGATATGGGACGGGCGTTCTCGGAATTGGCCTTTGGGCCGTGGTCTTGCTCCTCCGCTTCACTTGTCTTTCAACCCGTAAAGCCATTTGAATAAGTGACTCAAATGACTCGTGGGCTTGTAATTCCACGACGTCCCCAATATCCCTTTGGAGTCCTCTAATGAACCGGGCTATGATTTGTTCACTAGGCTCCTCTAGCTCGCATCAGATCCGTAAAGTCTCAAACTCGGTGAGATATTGCTCCACCGATCTTCCGCCTTGCCTTAGCCCTTGCAATTGTAAAAACAATTCTTGGCGGTAGTAATTCGGCAAGAATCGGGCGCGCATATGTTCCTTCATCGTGTCCCATGTCGAGACATCGGGTTGTCTCTCACGCCGAAGTTGGGCTCGGTGGCATCTCCACCAAAGAACAGCATACTTCGTGAACTCCAATGATGCTAATTGAACTTTGAGCTTCTCGGAATAATTATAAAGGTTAAAAATTGAATCAACCTTTTCAACCCACTCTAGGTAGGTGTTCCTGTCGGCGGTCCCGTTAAAAGACGGAATTGTGATCTTCGGGAGTCGCCGGTCATCTTCCCGATTAATGCGATGGTTCGGGAAGTACTCATCATCGGATCCATCCGAGTCATGCGGCCGGGCTGGAAAATTGTCGTTATTGGGCCTTCGAATGGGCGGTGGTGCGGCCGGATGTTGCGCTTGATGATTGGCCATCGTGTCCAATCGTTGAAGGATCGTTTGCATTAAGCGCTCGTTGGCCGAAAAACGCTCTTCCATCCGCTGGTTGTTAGCATCCAGTTGCTCTTGGACGCTTGGTTCATGTTCGGGAGGTCCGGAGTGGAGCGTTTGTTCGCTCGTGGTGGAATTATCGCGGTTGTTCCCGAAGACGTCTCCGCTGCGTGTCACCATGCGTTCCATCGATGTAAAAATTGGATTTTTACAATCAAAATAGGAACTTTAGCTCTGATACCAAGTTGATGTGCCGTCAATCGATGAGCGGCGCACCGTGATCGGAAGATGGGCGTGCGCGTGACCCGGAGGAGGTAACGCGTACGGCGGTCGGAAAATATGGTCGGGCGATTTCTGGAGTTAGGTTGCGGAAGTGTAATGGGATGGAAATAAGGGGGATTGAAGGGGAAAATATGGGAATGGCTCGGATAAAAACGAATGTGGTTCGGAGGGGAGAGTATGGACCGGAATCGGTGAAGTGGTCGTTCGGGAAATTGGGGAGGTAATTCGAAGATGGAGGGGAGATGGAGTAATTTGGATACTCGAGCATCGAAGTATCGGAATCAATAGACCTTGGAGAAGACTCGGATATGATGCACCGAGGTTTCAACAAGGGTTGACGGAAGCTTGGCCGGATGTGACTCACCGGAGAAGTAACGTCGTTTGAGGGAATTATCAAAAAGGCTCAAAGCTCTTGTATTGATAAAATTCATTGAGTTCAATAGAGGCTAGGTGCCTCTTAAATAGACAAAAACAAAAAAGGAAAAATACTAAGTAAGAATCGTAAGCCGTTGATCGAGTTGGACGTCTAGGATCGTGAAGGCTTGGATCGGTGATGTGGCGCGAGATTTGTGGGATTGCATGCCGTCGAGGTGTAGCCGGGTCCGAGTGCTCAGGTGCGCGCGTTATCGTAGTCGGGTGCTTGGGCGCGCGCGTCATCGCTGTCGGTATGCAGCTGGATCTGGGTGCGCGAAGGAGTGCTTCAGCGTTGTGGAGAGCGCGGCCGGGTCGCGGTGGGGTGCGCGCTCGGGTGGGCGCTGCCGGATTTGCTGAAGCGGGTGCGGCCGGGCGCGCTGGAAGGGAATCCCGTGATTCCCGGGATTTTCCGACATGATCGGGATCTCCGAGTATCATGGGATTTTCCGTGTGCGAATCTCCCCTTATCTCTCTAATTGATATTTTCGTGCTAAAAGGTTATTTCCATAAGATTTTGACACGGTTGAAAACGTTAAGTGCTCGAGGGTTTCTTCAAGTTGCTTGGGCCTCGGCCATGTTGGATCGCGGGCCTTTTACTTCGTCTTTTCGTGACTTGGGCTTGCTCTTCTTACTCTTCTAAGTCTCTAATTGCTGAAAGGAAATGTGGCGCTCGGCCACTTATTGAAGGGGGCCGAGCCCCTTAATGGGACTCGGCATGGGCCGTGTCGGCTGGCCCGTGGGGCGCTGTCTGGGCGCAGTTTGTCTAGTCGTGTGCCGCGGCTGGCCCGGTGTGGGCGACCTTGGCGCGATATGTCCTGCCTGGCGCCGTGTCTGCTGGCCCGATGTGGGCGATCTTGGCGCGGTCTTCGTTGTCCGACTCGGGGTGCCACATGATGCACGTTCTCTGCCGGTCTTGATCTAACTCCGAGGGTCTCTCCGTGATTATGTTCCCTACAAAATGAAAAACCAAGTTAGTATAAAAGTCTCGGTCCGTTGGGTCCGAGTCTCGTGGCACATCAGCCCGGGCATATCAGGGTCCTGAAAGGAATGCTCACACTCGAACCCTTCACAGAAGATCAAGGTCGGTCGGCGGTGCAATCCTTAAGGGGATCCCGTCACTTAGCTTCCTTGCGCCTCACGGGTTTTCTGGCCCTTTGACTCGCACACATGTCTGATTTTACTAACTTAGTTGCTTACTTGGAAGGAAACATAGTCTCTGAACTTCCTTCCGAACATGATCGAGAATGACCTAAAGTCTCGATCACTTGGTGTCCGACAATTCCCGGCCACGACGCGCCCGACGCACTAGACCGTGACACATCCGAGGCTCCCGAACACGGCACGCCTGGCGCCCAGCGGGCGCCCCACAACCACGATCCGACGACAAACAGAGACATGGTCGTCACCCTTGCCGAAGTCCAATAGGGCTTCGGCCCAAGAGAATAAGTGACTGACATGGGAGAACGCTCGATCCAAATCCCGACGGATCAAGTGTTCAACCATGGGCCCTATTTTTGGTCACACTTAGTTTATTTCGTTTCAGCTAGCAATTAGCCTTAGAGAAGGAAGAGAAAGCAGCCCTAAGAAGAGGAACACGTATTCAATCAGCGTAGACACACAAAGGCCAGACAAATAAGAGACCTTGACCAAATCTCATCGGCCACTTGACTTAAATCTTTAGTAATCTGGTTATTTGGTCAAGGGAAAGATAAGGTTTAAGTTTGACACGAACAAATCTCAAGATATCCGGAGAAGATCCATCCGGGCACGCCAAAAATTGTCCATCAAACCACCGGCGAATTAAAAGGGATTTTTATCCAAAAACTCCTTGCTAAAGCTGCC
Source organism: Begonia fuchsioides (assembly GCA_003255005.1). Lineage (NCBI taxonomy): Eukaryota > Viridiplantae > Streptophyta > Magnoliopsida > Cucurbitales > Begoniaceae > Begonia > Begonia fuchsioides. The sequence goes on from QAOC01024138.1 coordinate 33,722, forward strand.
ATAATCATAGGAGGATCGTTGGAAAACGATATTTCAAAAATGTCACGGACAAATCCCAAAATATCAGGAGAAAGGTTCAACCGGTCACATTTTAAAGCACCCGCGCGCGCACAAAAACTGTTCATTGAGCCATCGAAAAAACAACAGGGATTTTCATCAAACGAATCCGTGCTAAAGCTGCCATATTTATAGGAGAATCGTTGGACAACAATTTTTGAAAATTAGCACGAGTGAATCCCACAAAACCGAAGAACAAATAATGGCAAGGTTTACCCGCGGGCTACATCGTGACATTGGCGATGTAGTCAAACTCCAACCTTTAGAGTCTTTTGATTCACTCATTCAAATGGCTCTAAGGGTAAAGCGGTAAATAAAGAGGAAGGGTAAGGCAGTGGCCCAATGTCCAGCACCCAAGGCACCAACACCATATCGGCCAACGCCTAGGACCAAAGACCATGGCCCGGCGCCTAAGTCATGGGCCCCCAAAGGAGACGCAGACACCAAACCACAAGAGGCGGGAGACGATAAGCCGAGGACCCGCGAGATCCGATGATTCAAGTTCCTCGGACGAGGCCACATTGCAGCCCCATGTCCTAATCGGCAAATGATGACCATCCTTGAAGGGACCGAAGAAATTGTTAGCGAGGTTGAAGGCCCAGCTGAGACCAAAGAAGAACCAATTCCGGTCGAAAAAAGAAATCTGCCACGCCCAAGATGGGCCGAGACTCATGATGATCCGTCCAATCCTCACAACACAACAACAACAGGAAGACCATCAACGCAAAAATATTTTTCACCCGACACCCTACCTTTTGAAGTGGCTTACTGACCGAGAGGATGTTTTGGTCACCGAACGTACCTAAGTGGAATTCGTGATTGCTAACTACAAAGACGCGGTGTTTTGCGATGTGGTGCCCATGAGCACCACCCATTTGTTACTCGGGCGGCCTTAGCAATTTGACCGCCAAGTACTACACGACGGCTTCACCAATCGCTACACCTTCAAGATGGATAACCATTATATTATTCTAGCTTCAATGTCACCGAAGCAAGTAGCGAGAGATGAATCTGAGAAGAAATGGACCACGGCAAATGCTCAATGAAAATTCTCTTCCCAAGTATTTTTGGGCGGAAGCCATAGCTACGGCATGCTACACAATAAATCGAGTATCAATCCGTCCAATCTTAGAAAAGACCCCCTATGAACTATGGTCGGGTGAAACTCCTAGTGTTAAGTATTTTAGGCCCTTTGGATGCAAATGTTATATTTTAAACACCAAGGACAACCTAGGAAAATTTGATTCAAAGACGGATTTTGGTATCTTCCTTGGATACTCTTTGACTAGCAAAGCATATATAGTATTCAACAAAATGACTCTAGTGGTTGAAGAATCTATGCATATCATTTTTTTATGAATCACCTCTCTTGTTAGAAAATATGAACAAAGTTGAGGATCTTATGAGGGACATAGATTCTTTATCTCTAGAAGAGATTGAGAAAGATTCTCTTGAGGTTACCCCCTCTGAAACTCCTCTAAACAACCTAGAAGAAGGTACAAATGGTAACCCTATTAGAGAA
>QAOC01024149.1:1969-12148 GCA_003255005.1 Begonia fuchsioides
TTTGTAAGCGATTATAAATTATAATTACGTTTAGAATACATTTCATTTAGTAAAATAATATGATATGAAATTAAATCAGAAAATATCATCGATATGAAACTATATAAGGAGATATCAGTGCAAAATCTTTACTTGTACGAAGAAAAAGACGAATTTGAAATACGCGCTTGTATTTTTGACATTTAAGGAAAGTTTATTGTCAACAACGAACACTTGGTGCATCCAATAAGGCGATAGAAATCGTCAATACTTAAGCATTGAGGTAACTGCAACAAATAGTTGAACTTTTTCACGTAAGTTTTTCATCTCGAAGTAGTGTTATGTTAAAACAATAATGCTCAATCTTTTGTTTTTATTTTGTCTTCATATTTGACTTTTGTCACCCCTTTGGAACATCGGGAGTATTGGCCTTGTATCGAATAAAATGATTTAGGGATTGATTTAAAGTTTAAACGACCAAGTTTCATGCCGGAACGACTTTAAAAGCTGTTGTTAAGCACGCGAAGGTTAGCCAAGCTTATTGTAAGTACGTTTGAAACTCAACTTATCTAAATTGATCGATTATTCTAATCCCGACAATTTGGATTCGATGCCAATTACAACCTTTGAGATGTCGAAAGGACTGCAAAACCAAGGGGGAACCACTTTCTGTTTGGGAAGATGAAATGAGTTGTTGGAGAATGAATTGTTTCAACGACTGATCGTAAGTCTTCGTTTACTTTTGCAAGACGGATTGTTCCTAGCTAAATTAGGACGGAAAATGACAGTTGATTAATTGAGACAAATAAGTCTTTTTTTTATTAGTCTTTCTTAATTAAACTTCATTTAGTAAAAATTAAAAAGAATAATTTTTAATTAAAAGTCAAACCTGTTTCATTTTGATTCAAGTTAATGCAAAAAATATCACACAAGAACAAGTTAGAATGTCTCGATTATACGATCACATATTCTATATTTATAGCTATTATGACTAGGGCTGGACGGATCCGATCCGATAATGTTGGGTTGAGCGTCGGATCAGATCGGATCAGATTACAGATTTGCGCCGATCCGATAGGATTACAATATATAATACGACGTTTGTCGGATCGGATTGGATCGACAACAATCTGATCCAATCCGATCCGATGCCCACCCCTAATTATGACGACTTCTTAAAGTTTCGAACATGTTCGATCAATTCGGGCAAATAAAATAATCAAAAATGCTTAACTTGATCAAACACATCGTATAGTATTAGTTTTAAATGGCAACACGATTATCAAAGGAATAAATAAATACGTGGACTGTCGATAATAGTTAAAGAACACATCTTTTGGACCATTTCGAGTCGAGCCTTCCCTAGGAAATAACTTTGTTTAGAATATTAATATTGTTTGTACTTCGGTGAGACATTGAATTAGAACATTCTAAAATTGAAGAATGGATATTCTTCGAATTAACACTTTCGAAAAAATAAAATATTTAGAGCCAACTTAAACCAAACCCATCAATTTTTCTTCTATTTTAAATTACATCATTTTTATTAGTCTTTCTTAATTAAACTTCAACTAATATTATTTAATATTCATTATCGATTCGTATTTTGTTGCCCAATCAATTTTGGTCATGTTTTTTTTATTGAATTATTGTTTTGGTTCGGTTTTCAAACTGCCCTAGAGAATTCTTGGTTTGGTTCGGTCCACCAAACCCTAGGGCTAACTCGTGAGAGGGAAGTTGCACCATTTTATAAATATAATTATCTTCTCAACCAAACATAGTACAACATTAAAATTTAATGTTATTGTTGAAACTTCTTTAAAAATACAAACTTATAAATCATTACCAAGCTCAACTCTCGAGCAATGTGGAACGGAAATCGCATTCAAGCAAACCTCTTAGAATTCAATAGATTTCCGACAATTCTTAGGTTTAACAATATGATTTTAAAAATTATCATAACTTATTAAAGTCATATCTGTTTTATTTTCGTTCGTATTCATGCAAAATATCACACCGGAAGAAGTTGAAATTGTCTCAATTATGCTGTCACATATTCCATATTTATATTATTACAACACGAGAGAAGTGGAGAAACCGAGAAAAACTTTAATCGATTTAATATAACATTAACATGTTTGATCAATTCAAGTAGACATAATAACTTAATCAAACTTATCAAATAATACTATTTCCATGCAATAACCTCGTCCTTGGACGAGTAAAATAAGTTGGTTGTTGGTGAGTTGAGGAACGAGTTCTCAAACTTTGTAGCGTAGAGTCTTACAAAGGAAATAATGTCTAGAAATTGTGATGCCCTAACTCGTGATCGGGAAGTTACCAAATCTCATTCATGCAACCTTAAACTTTTGTACAACATTATAGGAGTTTGGTTGCGTTGACTTCGTACTAGAGAGAGAAAGTTAGAGTGAGGGAGAGAGAGATCTAGAGATAAAAATGGTCTAGAGAGAGGGAGAGGAGAGAGACTGAGANAAAATCATTTGCGAATAAAGACTCGGACAATGTATCGTGCAACAACAAAAATAACTTGAAATTGTGATGCCCTAACTCGTGATCGGGAAGTTAACAAATCTCATTCATGCAACCTTAAACTTTTATACAACATTTAGGAGTTTGGGTGCGTTGACTTCGTACCAGAGAGAGAAAGTTAGAGTGAGGGACAGAGAGATCTAGAGATAAAAATGGTCTAGAGAGAGGGAGAGGAGAGAGAGGGAGAGGCCCCGTCAACGGCGATTTAATCTATAAATAGAGGTTTGTGCATGGCAATTATCATCTCCCCCTGCAACAAAGAAGTAGAATTCAGAGTTCAACAATGGCGAAGATGCTCCATCTTCTTCCAGCTTTTGCCCTACTGGCTTTGGCCTTCTCCTTCACTTCTTCAGCTTCAGACCCTGCTTCTCTTCAGGATTTCTGCGTAGCCATTAACGACACCAGCTCTGCAGGTTCTACCCTGAGATTCATACTATTCTTCCTACTTCTTACTTTATAATACGAGCATCTTCTGATTCCTTGTGTTTCTTTTCTTTTCGCAGTGTTTGTGAATGGTAAATTCTGCAAAAATCCGGTCCAGGTGACCCCGGACGACTTCTTCTTTACCGGCCTCAACAAGGCCGGCAACATAACCAGCCCGGTCGGCTCGAAAGTCACTGCAGTGAACGTCAACAACTTACCGGGACTCAACACGCTCGGAATATCCTTCGTCCGTATCGACTATGCTCCGTATGGCCAAAACCCTCCACACACCCACCCTCGGGCCTCCGAAATCCTAGTCGTCGTCGAAGGCACTCTTCTTGTCGGATTTGTCGGGTCCAACCCCCCCAATGGTAAAAATAAACTCTTGACCAAAGTTTTGAACGCCGGCGATGTGTTCGTTTTTCCGGTGGGACTCATTCATTTTCAATTCAACGTTGGATATGCAAAAGCGGTGGCCTTCGCCGCGTTGAGTAGCCAAAATCCGGGGGTGATTACGATCGCTAATGCCGTGTTCGGATCCGAGCCGCCCATTTCTCCCGATGTTCTCACCGCTGCATTCCAAGTCGATAAGAACACCATCGCTTACCTTCAAAAGCAGTTCTGGCATGACAACAATTAGGGTTTCTAATGTTGTCTCGTCTCTGGTTGCTTTCTCACTTTGACTATCGATAAAGCGTAACCTATCTATCTTATGTACTTTTCGTGATGTATTTTGTATTGAATAAGCGAATCTCTATGATTCACATAGTGAATAAAATGACGTTTATGTGTATGACTACCGTCCAATTTCATCGATCTCTCTCTTTGTACATTGTCGCGCGAGTGAGCATGAGAGGTTTTGAAGAAAGAACATTTCCTACATTCAAATCGAATTCACGACATGATGATGTATATTTGATACTAAATCTTTCTAGACTCGAGCGAAGAACTTGAAAATGTTGGAGAAACCGGAGATGCTTTTAAAATTAGCATTCTAATGTGGGAAGGACAAGTCATTAATTCCGTATTCATGTAGTCTATCGATCGACTACTAATATTATGTATCGCATTTATGCTTATGAATGAATGAAAAGAGAGACGGTAAGTCTTGAATCAAGAACAAATTTGTTAGAGTGACTTCAGCTAAGAGTTGACAGTATTGTATTGGGAACATCGATGAAATATTAACCATCCAAATCGAATTATCATGTAGTCTAGTGGGTAAACACAATATTAAGTTATTTTAAGTTATTTTTGTCTCTGCACGATATATTGTCTGAGTCTTTATTCGCAATTATTTTCCTTTTTTTTTGACAAAATATTTTATTTTTAAAAGATATTATTTGAAGAATATAATTTTCGAAAAATTTAGAACCTTCTAATAGGACGACAGGATGAATTAAGTAATATTCTAAGCGACATTATTTCCTTTGTAAGACTCTACTCAAGGCAGTTCGAGAACTCGTTCCTCGACTCACCAACTACCGACTTATTTTATTCATCCGAGGACGAGGACGAGGTTATTGCATGGAAATCATATTATTTGATAAGTTTGATTAAGTTATTATGTTTATCGGAATTGATTGAACATGTTAATGTTATATTAAATCGATTTAAGCTTTTCTCTGTTTCTCCACTTCTCTCGTGTTGTAATAATTATAAATATGGAATATGTGACATCATAATTGAGACAATTTCAACTTCTTCCTGTGTGATATTTCGCATGAATACGAATGGAATAAGACGGATATGACTTTAATAAGTTATAATAATTTTTAATTAGTTATACAAGTGAAGTTTATATTAAGAAAGAATAATGATAAATTAAAAGACTTTTCCCTCAAAGTAAGTTAACTACCGTATGATATACTTAAATAACTTGGAAGAGCTACCTTATTGATATAATTACCGATTGATAATGAATACTAAATAAAAAATTAACCAAAATTTATTATTAATTTACTATTTTATATATTAAATTTAAAGTGAAGTAATTTAAAATAAAAGACAAATTGATTGGTTTGGTTTAAGCTGGCTCTAAATGTTTTATTTTTTCGATAGTGTTAATTCAAAGAATATCCATTCTTCAATTTTAGAATATTCTAATTCAATGTCACGCTGAAGTACGAACAATATAAACATTCTAGACATAGTTATTCCTAGGTAAGGCTCGACTCGAAATAGTCCAAAAACCGTGTTCTTTAACTATTATCGACAACCTACGTATTTTATTCCTATGAGAATCCTGTTGCCCAATGAAACTAATATTATACGATATGCTTAATCAAGCTAAGAGTTTTGGATTATTTTATTTGCCCGAATCGATCAAACATGTTCGAAACTTTAAGAAGTCGTCATAATAGCTATAAATATAGAATATGTGATCGTATAATCGAGACATTCTAACTTGTTCTTGTGTGATATTTTTTGCATGAACTTGAATCGAAATGAAACAGGTTTGACTTTTAATTAAAAATTATTAGTTTTAATTTTTACTAAATGAAGTTTAATTAAGAAAGACTCATAAAAAAAAGACTTATTTGTCGCAATTAATCAACTGTCATTTGCCGTCCTCATTCAACTAGGAACAATCCGTCTTGCAAAAGTAAACGATCAGTCTTTGAAACAATTCATTCTCCAACAACTCATTTCATCTTCCCAAACAGAAAGCAGGTTAGCCCTTGGTTTTGCAGTCCTTTCGACTTCTCAAAGGTTGTAATTGGCATGGAATCCAAATTGTCGGGATTAGAATAATCGATCAATTTAGATAAGTGGAGTTTCAAACGTACTTACAGTAAGCTTGGCTAACCTTCTCGTGCTTAACAACAACTTTTAAAGTCGTTCCGGCATGAAACTTGGTCGTTTAAATCATTTTATTCGATACAAGGCCAATACTCCCGATGTTCCAAAGGGGTGACCAAAGTCAAATATGAAGATCAAAATAAAAACAAAAGATTGAGGATTATTTTCTTAACATAACACTACTTCGAGATGAAAAACTTACCTGAAAAAGTTCAACTATTTGTTGCAGTTACCTCAATGCTTAAGTATTGTCGATTTCTATCTCCTTATTGGATGCACAAAGTGTTCATTGTTGACAATGAACTTTCCTTAAATGTCAAAAATACAAGCGCGTATTTCAAATTCGTCTTTTTCTTCGTACAAGTAAAGATTTTGCACTGATATCTCCTTATATAGTTTCATATCGATGATATTTTCTGATTTAATTTCATATCATATTATTTTACTAAATGAAATGTATTCTAAACGTAATTATAATTTATAATCGCTTACAAACAAACAAGACTTGTACCCTAACCAATGTCATTGGCAATTTATAGTTATTCATTAATATTTTATTTTAATTGTTTTACATTTAGATCAAATTGAAAACGTAAAATTTTAAATTATTATTCTGTAATAATACTCTATTTTTAGAAAATAATTGAATATATTAATGATGTCATTATTTTAATTATAATTTTTAAATAACTGAATCTTTTCTATTTGAGAAATATTTCAAAAATAAACAAAACTTAATTTTGAGGACTTTGTCCTTGTTGAGGATTAAACTCAATGAATAAATTGTAATAAAAACTCGTANGGAGTTGTGTAGATGTCTCTCCCACCTAATGCTCTGCCAATTGGTAATTTTATCTGTTTGTGCCTCTAAATGTGTCCCCGTGCCATTTTATGATCAACACGTGCTTTCACTCTAAATCTTGACCAAATTCAGTTTATTCCCTAAAGTCTAAGTCCCCAAAATTTCAGCCCAAAAGCCTGTATGCAATTGGAGTTCTAACTGCCACAATCCCCTGTTTCTGTTTTAGTCCTTCTTCTCATTGGCAGATTGCATTGCTTTCTCCTATCCCGACACTTCCGCATTCGTGGAGCGTGTCAGATTTCTTTCAAATTGGTATCAGAGCTATGTTGAACTATGAGAGTTCAACATAGTGGTAAATGTCGTTACAACGACTCACCAAGACAAACTAAGACAATTTAAGCATTTGAATGTGCATTTTACTCGGTGCACAAGATGCATGAGAAGTAGTCGAAAACGGCTACGATGACAAAGAAAATATTGGGTCCTCCACAACGAACCAAATAAAAGCATTGAAAAAAATACGAATGAAGGATAAAGCTGCTCTATATCTCTTATTTCAAGTGGTAGATGAGTCAAATTTTGAGAAGATTGCTAGTGCATCAACTTCAAATGAAGCATGAGATACTTTGCAAAAGGTGTTCAAAGGTGCCGATCAAGTTAAACAAGTACGTCTTCAAACTCTACAAGGCAAGTTACAGCTCGTGAAGATGAAAGAGTCAGAAGATATATCTGATCATTGACAAATGATTTTGAGAATGTCGTATGTGCAATCGAGGAGTCAAAGAATTTGAAAAAAATATTTGTCGATGAAATCGAGGGCTCTCTTGAAGCGCATGAACAACGAAAGAAGAAAAATAAACAAGAGATCTTACAAACAAAGATGATTGTCAAGGAGGATGAGGCGTTGTATGCGCAACACAAACGAGGAAGAGGACGTGATCGTGAAAATAAAAATGAAGAAAGAGGACAAATGAGCCAACAAAATTTGTGTGGACGAAGCCGTGATCATGGAATGGGTGGTCGATCAAATCTTCCAAATGTTGAATGTTACGATTGCAACAAATATGAACACTACACAAAAGATTGCTACTCTGAGAAGAAGGTGGAAGAAAATATATATCTATTCGCAGAAGATGAGAACAAAGATAATGACGTTCTCATGATGGCTCATGAAGGCACCCTTCAAATAGTGACATGGTGTGGTACCTCGATGCCGGTGCTAGCAATCATATGTGTGGGCACAAATATCTCTTTGTTGATATACAAGTGATAAGATAAAGACATGTGTCTTTTGGAGATGCATCGAAGGTCGAAGTCGAAGGTCAAAGAAAAATATGTTTCCCAAACAGATGAAAAAGAAGGTAGTATGGAGGATGTCTAATATGTACCGGAATTGAAGAGTAATATTCTTAGCATTGAGCAATTATTGAAGAAATAGTGTTCGGTTTTCATTAAAGACCAAATCTTTCACTTGAAAAATAAATATGGCTGGTTACTCACGCATGTGAAGATGGCGAAAAACTAGATGTTCAAACTCAACTTGAAGAACATACAAGAGAGGTGTTTTGAAGTCAACATGGAGGATAAAGTAAGCTTATGACACTTAAGGTAGAGACATTTACATTACTGTGGACTAAATATTTAGCAAAGAAGGAAATCTTCTATGGGCTACCCCACATTGATTTCACTAAGAAGTTTTGTGAAGGTTGTGTACTTGAACAGCAAGCAATGTCATATTTTCAAAAGAAAGTCGAATACTGGGCAAAGAGACCTCTCGAGTTAGAAAAATCCAAGGCATTTAAGGAGTTGAAAAATTTCAAGGCGATGGTGGAGAAGACAATCATAAATGTTTGAGTTTGAGGGAGGACTTGTTGAGTATTAAACTCAATGAATAAATGGTAACAAAAATTTGTTAATTTTTTATAGTAGATTTCGAATGAAATTTGAAAGGGCAAACAGTCACCAAATTTAACATGTGACCTATAAACTTTTATGCCTTAGATATTTAATTTCCAATAGTGAAAGTTTTCGGTCATTTCGAGTTATATGTAAGAAGTTATGATTATTTTAGTAACAAAATATCAAAAATTATTAGGAAAATTTTAGAATTAAAGATGTGAAGAGTTACTATTTTATTTTATTTTATTTTTAATGTTCTTTATGTCACTTTTGTATTATATATAGTGATTAAACAAAATAAAAAGATGACGAGAGGTATTTTATTCCTTTAAGGACCATGTTGTCGCATGAAACTAATGTTATTTCACAAATTATTATAATTATTAAAATTGATCAAGTACTTTTTAAAGAATCAATTGCGAAGTAAACAAAGACTCTGGAACACGTCCGCCAAAGATTTTTGGTCTCGTCTAAACAATTCATTCTTCAACGGCTAGTTTTTTCTTCCCAAAACCGAAACAAAGTTCACCCTCAGTTTGCCGAATCCTTTCGATTTCTCAAAATTCGTCACTGGTTTTGAATTCTTCTCTTGAGTTTTTAAACCGAATACGGGATAGCTGAACTAAAATACCCTTCTCATACGAAACAATTACTACCACATCATCCAAAAAAAATTGATCATTGCTCGAGATTACAATCATTTTGGATCAATTTCATCAGCAATGTATCGAATAATCGCTCAAAGTATACCTCAAACATAACCCTTTTTTACTAGAATTATTTCAAACAAAATTTTATATTTTAAAATTGAGCACTATCATAAATTTGACTACATTTAATATTTTAAAATTGAGCATTACCATAAATTTGTAGTGAATGTATATTTGAATAGAATTAGTTACGTTCTATCTACCCAAAAATTTACATTTAAATCTCACCTTCACAGGTGGACAATGTCGGTGTCCTAACTTTTAGCAACAACCAAGGTATTTTATTCTTTTAAGGATAATGTTGTCGCAAGAAACTAATATTATTTCTAAAGTGTGATCAAGTGTCTTATATTATCATTACATTTGATTGAGTTGATCAAGTGCTTTTTAAACTTTAGGAAGTCATTGTTTATATAAATTTCCCATAATAATTAATGTGTAATTGAGACGCTCTTATTCGTTGTCGCATGATATTATCGCTCGAACTGTAGCCAAAATATATTAGGTTTGACTTTTGATTAATGAATTTTTATGATCATTAGCTATTAATTAGAATTAACTATATTTTGACCTCCTTGATCAACTTTAAAGAGCCAGTCGTGCAAAGCAAACAAAGACTCCGCAGCGTGCGAATCTTCCAAAGATTTTTGGTCTGGTCGAGACAATTTGTTCCTCACTAGCTAGTTTTTTCTACCCAAAATCGAAACAAAGTTCACCCTCAGTTTTCTGAATCCTTTCGATTTCTCAAAGGTCGTCGCCGGTTTTGAATTCTTCTCCTGAGTTTTTAAACTGAATACGGGATAGCTTAAATAAAATACCCTTCTCATAAGAAACAATCAAGGCCACATCATCCCACAAAAACAAAGCAAAATTGATATTTCCTCGAGATTGATTTCAACTACGAGGCCGGGCATCAAATAATCGATCAAAGTAGACTTCAAACATAACCCTTTTTTGCTTAACAACAACCTCAAGTCGAACGTCTATATCAAAAGAAAACAAAGATTGAGAGCA
>QAOC01024155.1:0-12714 GCA_003255005.1 Begonia fuchsioides
CTGGATTGGCTTCCTTCAAGCAATTTTGAGTTTCCCTCCCTTTTATTAACCAGCTTCTTCCTTAACCGCGCGCTCTTTCCTCTCGATTCTTTTGATTCGTAAACCGATCTGAGCTACTCGATCTGGTTTCGATAAACCTAATTCGTCTGTTTGATCAGAACGGAAGTTTATCGGCGCCACAAAACGAGTGACGATAGAAGCAAAGTGCGGCGACAGGTCTCCCAGAAGTCAGATTCGCTTCATATTGCCAAGTCGCAATACTCCGGCGGCCGGCGGTGAAGCGTTTTCATCTCACTTGCAGCATCTATTTTTTGTGGATTTTTCTATACGGCTGTGAGTGCGTGCATTTTTTTTTTTTTGGATTGGACTCATTTGTCTTCTCGGGTTCTTGCTTTGATGAAACGAAATCCATAATTAGTTCGGTTGAAAAAAATTATTTCCTAAATTGTAGGTTTACCTCTATATATGTTGTTCAAATTCTATCGACTTCTCACTTAGGGTGGATTTCATTTAGGTGGTTTTGAAATTTATACACTAAGTTTAAGGTCCGTGAATTCCTAGAATTTCATGTATTAATTTAACAGATTTTTAGTTAATGTCTTTGAAGCAAGTGAGTTAATCGTTTATTTCTTCTTTCCTGGGGAGGGTTTGGTCTAACTCTGCGCGTGAGTGGAAATTTGCAGTGACAAAAAAACTGTGACGGGTGTGGATTGATAATTGTGCTATGTCAGGGTTTATTGTCATGCCAGTTTGAGGAAGCCTAATTACAACGAAGGATGCAAGTCAGTTCATTTTCTGATGGTTGAGCAAGTTTTCCTTGGAATACAGGATAGACCATAAGTTTACCTAGTGAATGTACTCAGGAATGGCAAATTATTATGATATTGATGACATACTAGCTGAGGAAGAGGTTACCGTATTGGTTTCTGCTGACGATGTTTACAAATTTTCATTTTCTGATGTTTCTATTTGTATCTTCTAACAGCTTGTCTCCATTGTCTTTCAAAAACAAGTAAATGGAGTTGGAATCGATCCCAGCGCTGAAGCAGACACAGTAAGTTTTATATTAGGATTAGTGTTTAGTAAATGAACTCTAAACTTCATCTTGGTGTGAATATCAGGTTGAATCTGGTTCTAAAGTAGAGATTCCTTTTTGGCTTGCTCACGAGTTACACCTCAGACAAGTTGTGGCAATGAGTGTCTCAGCATGTTTCAATCAAAAGTAATAATCAGATCACTTTTGCTAACATTGTATGCCCTGAAAGATGACTATAATGTAATACTTTTAGCTCAGGATGATGGCTCTTTATAATTCTTTTACGTGGTATAAAAAGCAAAAAAAATTATAGCTTCTCAAAGATTCAAAGTTTTTCACAAAAGGTGATTTCAAATTTTCAAAAAAAAAAAGTTGGCAGCTCTTAAACATGTGTGCAAATATGTATTTTCATTGAAGGATTATGATTTCTGATTAATGCTCAACTTTTTTACATGTCTAGTAAAATATGGTTACTGCTCTTACTCAGAACACGTCTAGAAATTCAGGCTGATGTTGCATTGTGGATCTTCGATCCAGATGTCGATATATTTATGAATTTGGATGAAGATAGCACCATTGTAAGTATTCTTTCAATGCTTGTCTTTTCTACATAATTTGAAGAGTTAAATTTCTTCAAAGTGTCATGTGTATCATCTATTTCATTCATTTATTTAATGAAATTCTCTTTGGTTACACATAGGAACTAATTTATTTAATAAACACGTTTACCCTATAAATTAAATAGATGAAACTATGGTATTTTTGTTTTGGTGTCGACGATACTAGGAAATTTTGGTGATCTTTGTGCAATTTATGCATTATTTACACATCAAAATCTTTTGATTAACAGAGTTGGTGATAGATCGATGGGAGCTTGGCTTCTGTCAACCTTTAGGAGAAGATATAAAGAAGTTCTCACCAAGGCTCACTCTGCATCATTTGCTGCAACTTCCAAATTTTTGCCGCTTTTATCGGAAGAAGAAACAAACCTAGAGAGCTTTAGCATGCTCTACTGTTTCATTTTCAGTTCTAATTGATAGATTGTCCCTATATCTAATCTCTTTGTTCAATGTCAGTGTATGAGGCAGCTCAATCTTCAATGATAGCTGTCAAGAAATGGCGAATCGGAGGACCTCGATTTCAAAGAGCTTCTTTTCTTGGGAAAAAACGGAAACCGGTTTGAATAATTTTGGTTCGGCTCCAATTTGAATTATGGGGATGTGCTCAATTTATGTTCTAAGAATTTGGTGCATATTTTTAACATTTATTCAACTCTTAAACGTGTCTACGGTGATGAGTATTGTTGGTTGAATTTTTGTGAAAGTTTAGGCTTCTTGATTGGAAATTGGAAAGGAAGGAGCAACCAGCGACAAGATCTTCCATTTTGTGGTGTACGACATGTCGTGTGTAAGTCCTTTTGACATTTTGTTACATGTTTTGAAGCAACTACGTACCCACGTAAACGTTGTCGTGTTTCACAAAGGACACCAAATAAAGAGGATTCACATAGATCTACTGACTAAATGAGACGTGGAATATGGGCTTTGAAAAGACTAAAACAAAGAAGCGGTGACGTGGAATACAGTATGCGAGCCAATCTTCAAATGACACGTGGGAACCAATGAGTTTCGACCTACCTGTTTGAGTCAATAATAATAATTCTCTGACTTGGAGGCACGACTGGTATTATGTGATCGGTAGTTGGAAGGCATGTGTTTTGTTTTTTTGTCCCAACGGAAATTTAGTGAAAATAAAAAAAAAAACTTTAATTTTTGTATGAAATATTATTCGCCTTTCATCGCACCAACTTTATTAATTATTTCTCCTTTAACCCTTTTCGTTTTTTCAAAGGACGAAGCCAACGATCCAGCTTCAACGTCTCCGCCATTGTAGCTCTCTCTCTCTCTTCTCGCTTCTCTTCACTTTCCTTTCCATGTCTTTATGTTTTCAGAAACCCAAAAATGTCTGATCCTTCTCATCCTAAATATCTTCGTACTCCCAAGTAGCTGATGAAAAGCTTTCGCAGCAGAAAAACTAAGAGCCAAAAGGAAAAGGAGGCGACCAAAAGCTCCCTGTCTGCCGATATGAAGGCCGGCTACAGCTACAAGGTATTAGGTTTCAGCAGAAAGTTCAAGGTCGCCCAAATTGGCCCGCCGCCGGACGTGAAAGAAGCTTTTGCTACGTTTTCCGATGGTTCGGATTACATGTCGGCCGATCAGCTCCGGCGATTTTTGGTCGATCACCAGGGTCAGCTTGATTGCACCGTACCTCTTGCAGAGGAAATCATATCGAAGGTTTTGCAAAATCGACGTTGCTTGTCTCCGAAGGAAAGGGGTTCGGATCCAAGACTCGGTCTGGATGATTTCTTTCATTTTCTCTTTCTCGACGATCTCAGCGGCCCTCTGAAATCTCAGGTCAACAAACTCTTTTTCTTCCACAATCCACCGTTAATTGTCTTTGATTTTTCTGTTGTTTCCGGAGAAAATGCTGGGTGATCGAATTATCCCTACAGCTGAAGATTACTCATTTCAGCATCTTTTTATATTCTTCTGAAGCATTAAATTCCTAAAACTATCATTCGAATTGTTCTGAGTATATGTCTTGCGATTAAATATTCCCAAGTGGAATGAAGTTTGTGTTTGTTTTCCGAGGAATCGAGTCAATACTTGGCTTCCCCAGCAATTAAAGATTGATTTTCATTATTCATCCAGGACCACTTTACACGTTCAAAAATCCACCGCCATTGTTTTGATGAAACTAGTTAGAGAATGCTGAGGCTTAATAGATTTCTTCCTTTTTGTTTCTGCTTTTGTTGTTGACAGCTTCTAAAGTTGTTCTTTATTACCCTCTTGTCTAAACAAATGTTTTAAGCATTTGCAATAAATACAGGTCCACCATGACATGACTGCTCCGCTGTCGCATTACTTCATATATACAGGCCATAATTCTTACCTTACTGGAAATCAACTGAGCAGCGACTGCAGTGTGGTACCAATTATAAAGGCTCTGAGAAGAGGTGTCAAAGTAATTGAACTAGATCTATGGCCCAATTCTGCAAAAGACGATATTCTTGTTCTCCATGGAAGGTATTTCATTAAGTTCTAATCATATTATTGATATTAAAGTGATAAAAAATGATGGGTAGTTCTGATATTTCATATTTGTTATGTGTGTATTATGATAATTTGTGAACCATTCTACAATTATCTGTAGGACTTTAACTAGTCCTGTGACGCTTATCAAATGCTTGAAGTCTATAAAAGAGAATGCTTTTGAAAAATCTCCATATCCTGTCATCATTACTCTGGAAGATCATCTATCAGCTGAGCTTCAGGCTAAAGTTGCAGAGGCATATTTCTTCTTGCTCATATTTTTTTTCAATACCAAGTTCTTTTGGCCAAAGCTTTTGATTGTTTTTCATTCTTATTATCTTCTTCTTTTCTTTTAGTTAGTCACTGCAACGTTTGGAGAGATGCTCTATTGCCATCATGCACAAAGTTTGGCAGAGTTTCCTTCTCCAGAAGCCTTGAAATACAGGGTGGTTATTTCAACAAAACCTCCGAAAGAGTACCTTCAAGCTAAACAAACCAAGGAAAATCTAAAAAATCCTCAAGGTGGAAAAGGGTCATCTGAAGAAGAAACCTCGGACCATCCAGCTGGTCCAGAAGCCTATCCAACGGTGAGATTTCAAACAGCTTTTTCTCTCTAATGTTTCATATGGTTGCCTCCATTAATGTTCATAACTGAAAACAGAGTGAAAGTGATCCAGACGAAGAAGAGGACATAAATGCCGCAGATTTTAAATCATTCCAGCAAGGGGCCCCAGAGTATAAGCGTTTGATCACAATTCATGCTGGAAAACCAAAGGGTTCCTTAAAAGAGGCATTAAAGATAGAAGCTGATAAAGTAAGACGACTAAGCTTGAGTGAACAGGGTTTGGAAAAAGCTGTTACCTCTCATGGAACTGATGTTGTAAGGTAGAATTATGGCATCTATTTGTTTTTCTTGCGGATTATTTGATCTTACATTTACTGTAACTATCTCCAGATTCACTCAGAAGAATATTCTGAGAGTCTACCCTAAAGGAACAAGAGTCACCTCCTCGAACTTTCGGCCTCATGTTGGGTGGATGTATGGAGCTCAGATGGTAGCTTTTAACATGCAGGTGGGTCCACTTACCAAACAAACCTTAATATTTTCTAGTATTTAAAAAAAANGTGTTTGCCGGTTCCGGAGCTCAGACCCGGGATTCGAGCCGTCCCTCTGTATGATAAGAAGGGAGAGAAATTCAAGTCCGTCAAGCTTCTGATGAGATTTCAATTCGTATAATTCAAAATCTCATCATCAATCTGAAAACATGTTGTGTCGGCAAACGGAAGAGATTTCTTTTTTTTGTGAGGATTTCGAATCAGCGTTGATATTTGTTCATGTTTGATGATGTGTTTGAGCTCGTTTTCTTAGTAATGGTAGCCACAGCCGGTCTGAACCCGTGATTCGGATCGAACCGGGCGAGCGGGCGGGTTTTCTTCTTCAATCACTTTTTGAGAGCATGGCTTCACCATCAAATACTATGATTTTACGTTTCTAACCAGGGCCTCTGTAAAGCTTCATTCCGTACGGCTCCACGCCTCTAAATTGGTGGATCCGGTTTCAAGGGCCGGTTCAAACCATGATGAAACCAGACCAAACCGGCTTGTGTCCCTATCCAGAGTTCTTGGACTTGCCCTCTGCTCACGTTTTACATCGCGTAATCTGTACGGTCGTTGACGTCGAAACTGGGTTTGGAATTTCATCACAAGTATTGACTTTACTGGCTAGTTCCGACCATCGGATCAGAATATTGAATCGATCTGTCGTCTTCCATGAAAAGAGCAGTTTGTAGAAGACGACGAGTAGGAACAGCGGTTGAACCACCCACACAGCTTTCAATCAGTGATTTGTGAACAGAAACCAGTGGGAATCCATGATTTGTCTGGTTCAATCAGTAATCCCCCACCGTAGAAAAAGCCTGAACAGAACTGGCTCTCTCTCCATTTTCAGAATCGAGGTTCTCTCTCTCCTCTGCTCTTTCTCTCTCTAGAAAGTGTTTGTTTTTACACAGTTTCCTCTCTGTGCAGGATTACAATGCGACGGTGGAGTTCTACTGGGCTCCATTTCTGGTCGAATCGAACTCCGACGATCCAACGATGCACAGCATTTTAAACGGAATAATCATGCCGGAATCTATAGAAAAACACGGAGTAAATTGGAATGGCGTTGACTATCCAGTAGCATTAAATTCGCACCCTTAGATCAATGTGAAAGAATTAAATCATGATTTTGATTAATTTGTTTGTTCATCGTGTGTTTGCGGTCTAGAAGACGAGGATCGTTCGATCAAGGGCCGATGGAGTTGGACGAAATCCCACGGCCAGTAGCCTACGAAAGAGTTCTGAAAACATGGTCCAAATGGGTGGAAGAAAACGTGGATCCTGACCGGACGACCGTCTTCTTTAGCAGCATGTCTCTACATATCCAGTAAATGGCTTCCCAAGCTCCACCCACAAATCAAAATTCAATTTTCACGGGAGGAGGGGATGGTCATATGTCTCAATTTGATTCCACATTTAAAAGATATTTTTATTTATATTTCACTCTAATTTTCAATTATTGAACTACAATTAGAATTAATTTTTGAATTTATATAACGTTGTATTTAATTTTGAGTTGCATTTTGAATCATTTTTTACTCACCGTCTAATTTTAATTTTGATCATTTTTAAGAATTATAATCGGAACCAGCCTATTAATGAATCTGGTCCGATTTTATCTGCTCTTAATTTTCATGACTCTTATGCACGTGTAATATATACAGGAGCTTGGATTGGAACAACTCAAATGGTATAAAATGTGCTAAAGAGACGACGCCGGTCCTGAACCGGACGATACCATTGGAGGTCGGCACAGATCGCGGCTGTTCGTGATCTCAAACAACATGACAAAATCAATTAAAGTGCCGGTTCACTTCCTCAACATCACAGCGCTGTCAGATTATCGCAAGGATGCTCATACTTCTGTCTACACAATTCGTCAAGGCAAAACGCTTTCGCCAGAGCAAAATGCTGATCCGACCGCTTTCGCCAGAGCAAAATGCTGATCGTATCCACTGGTGTCTTCTCGGTTACCTGACACGTGGAATGAGTTCCTCTATACGCGTATCATTTCGGATTCTTGACGTTCGGGAAATATACAAATTGACCGTTTTTTGTAATTTTATTTTTCCATTTTTGGTTCCAATGGTTCCCATTTTTTACTAGATTTTTTAGTTTTTACCACAAAATGTACATTTTTTTGGATTTCAAGAGATGGGTAGTGCTTATTGGGGAAGCAACTAAACATTCCGATTTTTTCGTAATTTAAAAATAAAATACAAGTTTTATCAAACAAAAAATAATAATTTCCAATTTTAAAAATATCGGAAATTAAAAATAGGAGGAAAGAAACAAGGTTTGTAGGCTGATATATTGGGCCTGGCAAGGAAGGCCCATGAGAAATATAGAGAGAAGGAAAGCTGACACTAAATGCAACTCGGTTTCGACTATAAGTAGGGCAGGTCCTTGCGCGCTCGTTCTCTTCTCTTGTTCTTCAATGAAGTCCTTCGCTTCTCTCCGTCCCTTCAGCTGTAACTCTCTCTCTCTCTCTCTCACCTGTTTTTTGTGATCGTGCATTAGAGCTTCGTCGAGTTGTGATTTCACTGTTCTCGCGATTTCAGCTATGTATGAAAGAAAACGCTTCGAGTCGAGGGCTGAATGCCTGCGTGAATGACCTAATTGAGCTTGTTGTTGTTAGATTTTGAAATTTCTGGACGCAAATTTTAATTTATGGATTGATATTTGGAGATAGTTCGTTCGATTTAGAATGACTGTTGTTTTCTAGGTATGATTTATTCTTTGGATTTGCAATTCGAACCTTTTGATCTCCTTCTGCCATGTTTGTTCTTGTTTATTTCGAGCTTGATCGGTTTCATTTTCAGTATCGTACATCTAGTCATTTTTTCTTCATCATCTGTACGATGTAACAATGGAAAGTGAAAGAATACGGCTTTTAGGTGCTACTCGGTGCCGATGTATAGCCTTCTGATTATTTTGAGCGTAGTTTGAGTCCAAAGGAAAGCTCTGTTTAACTCTAAGCCTCCAAGTATGTCTAACAAAAACTAAGTCATTCTATAGCGGAATGATAGCACTTGTTTTACCTTTACAATACAGTTTCATAGGGGTAATTTTATTTATGCTTTTAATTTTAAAACAATAAAGACTATAAATGAACTGGCGGGCTTGACCCGCCCGACTCGTTTAGGCCTCAACTGATAACTGCAGAGCTGCAGTAAGATGAGATCCAAGGCCTAGAGACTTTCAGGTTCAACGTTGTCTCCCTGATTCTCTTCCTCTGTCGCCCTGCAATTTATTTTTTTCAGAAGTGAAAAGCGCATATATTTCAAAGCAAATTGGATAAGGAAGATTGCGAATCTATGGAAATTCGGATTCTTCTGTGGGCCGTGATCGCTGTTTTGGCTGCGTTAGTTCTTAGATTTTGTTCGCACGTAGTGAATGGTCGGAGGAACAGAAAGAGAGCTGTTGGCTTCTTTCACCCCCATACCAACGATGGCGGAGGCGGAGAGAGAGTGCTTTGGTGCGCTGTGAAAGCTATTCAGGAGGAGAACCCCGACCTTGACTGCTTTATTTACACCGGGGATCATGATGCTTCTCCTCATAGCTTGATGGCTCGTGCTCTTGATCGCTTTGGGGTCCAGCTTCTTTGTTCACCTAAGGTAATCCATCTCTTTTAGCAACTCTTGCCAATTTGTTTTTAGGCGCTGAGATGGATAATCACCTCTGCAATTTTCGTCTACCATTTCCTTCTCTTGTTATCGTTCAAAATAAGAATTTCAGCTCATTAGGAGTTACAAATTGACGCAGGAGCTCATGATTCTAGATAGTTGAAGTTTTACCCTTGTTCTTCAGAAATATAGGCTTGAGAGATAGGTAAGTGGAAAATGTAATGCAAATTTCCTGTATTTTGCTCGGATTTAGAATCACTGTGATTACTCCAGAAGATGGTTCTCTATATGATTTTGTTGTGAATAGAATGCACACAATCCGTTATAGTTATGTATCTCTAATTGTCATTAACTTTACTTCCTTTTTGCTCTTTAACTTAATTGATTAAAAAAATTTGGCATAGGTGGTGCATCTTTATAAGAGGCGGTGGATTGAAGAAACCACTTATCCTCATTTTACCATGATTGGCCAGAGCCTTGGTTCGGTCTATCTCTCATGGGAAGCCTTGTGCAAGTTTACTCCTTCATATTATTTTGACGCAAGTGGATATGCTTTTACATATCCTCTGGCGTGGTTGTTTGGTTGCTACATACTCTGTTACACTCATTATCCTACTATTAGTACCGATATGCTGTCTCGCGTTCGTGATGGGAGATTAATGTATAATAATAAGGGTTTAATTGCTCAGAGGTATGTTAGATTCCCTTTCTTTCTTGTATTAGTATATCGTGTACTCTTTTATTTTAATCTGCCATAAGATTGCTATTAAACGCAGACTTGTTTGTCCTTTTTTTGGTAAACAGATGTTTTCCATCTTTTATCTATTTATTTTGTGTTTTAACCCATTGAGAAAGACAAGAGAACATTTGTTTTATACTAACTATAATTTTATGACTAAGATTACTGGTTGTGGGAATAAAGATAAACCCAGAAGAAGTACTTTAGGGTGGATATGGATTTAAATTGTTTAGATTTTTTCGTTTTATCACGCATGTGGTGTAGCTTCACAACTAACTATCTTTTATTTATTTTTTGTTGTGACAGCATTTGGCTATCTCGCTGCAAACTTATTTATTATAGTTTGTTTAGCTGGATGTACGGGATTGTAGGTTCGTTTGCACACCTTGTGCTGGTCAATTCTTCATGGACTCAATCTCACATTGAAAAGCTTTGGAGAATACCAATGCGAACCAAACGGGTCTATCCTCCATGTGATACTTCTGTGCTCCAGGTTGGAACTTATGCTTTTTCGATTGATAATATGCAATTTGCTTATGTACCATCGGTGGATGTGGATCTATGAGGACGTCTTGTTTAAATTCACTCTTTTTGCCTAGGGTTTTATTGCTTTTTGTGGGCTTTATTTTGTAAGTTACATACAACGCTTTCAAATTTAAATTCAGATTTTAGATGTGCAGTGATTGAAATGTTTTTCGTTTTTTATCATCTCTTTTCCACTTTTTTCGCCATTACTTTTGGATTTTGACTAGAAGCTTACTGCACAGGCGCTTCCTTTGGAACGAAATGCTGATTCTCCAATAATTATATCTGTTTCTCAATTTCGTCCTGAGAAGGTGGGATACTTAGTTCTTATGATCCAAGGAATAAAACCCTTGATGGCTCATTTTTAGGGCAGTGAATTTTCAATAGCAAATCTTGTATAATTTTCATATGTTTCTTTCAGGCACACGCCCTCCAAATCGAAGCTTTCTCTCTTGCCATTAAAAAATTAGATACAGGACTGCCAAAACCGAAGCTTCAGTTGGTCGGTAGCTGCCGTAATATTTTTGATGAAGAAAGACTCGAAAAATTGAAGAAGTTGGCAATTGAATTGAAGGTAGACGAATATGTGGAGTTCTTTAAAAATATAATGTACAGGTTAGAAACATTATCCTTCTTTCTCTCCTCACCCGCCCTTACATTTTAACTCATTCTGAACATTGTGAAAGCAGACAAGATAAAAAGAACTAATACAATTAGTTTAAGGATCTAAAATGTGTATTTAGCACGAATGATACAATAAGTTAAATAGTAATGTCAAAATTACTTTTTTAGCTTACGTTTTTATTGTACACGCTGACACGTTAAAATGTTATAGATGCAATAAATAATTATAACTCGACATGTCAGTCTTTATAATAAAAAGATATGCTTAGCAGGTAAATTTGACATTACTAGTTAAAAGATTTGTTTGATTGGCCAGTGAAATTGTTGAGATCAGGTGGTTTTACTTTTTTACATGATTTATGCACTCTGCAGGGACTTGGTAATACTTCTTGGAGGTGCAGTGGCTGGAATTCACTCCATGACAGACGAACACTTTGGCATAAGCATTGTAGAGTACATGGCTGCAGGTGCCATTCCAATTGGTAAACATCTCATCTCTTTTCATAATCAATAATTCTCCATTCATTTTCATTAACAATCTAAAATGGTACTCCTCGGTCTTACTCATTTTTCTCATTCGTACCAGCCCATAATTCTGCTGGTCCAAAGATGGACATAGTTCTAGAAGAAGATGGTAACAAAACAGGATTTCTTGCCTCTACTGTAAATGAATATGCAGATGCAATCTTGAATATAGTAAAAATGCCTGAAAATGAGAGAAACGCCATGGCTGCAGCTTCGAGAAGACGAGCGGCTAGGTTCTCGGAGCAAAGATTTTACAAAGATTTCAAAGAGGCTATTCGACCAATTCTCTCTCGTGCTTCTTCCAGGTGATATAAATCAATCTACACTCATAGTTTGCACCATTTTCTTGTAACTTTTTTTTCTATCTTTTCATAAAGAGAAACACCATAGATCTAGAGTAGCCTCCTCCCTCCCATTTGTTTCCTTCATTTTTGTTTTTGAAAGACAAAACTCTCCCGAAAAATACAGTAGTTATATGTCATTTTGGGTTCTCTAACCTAATTTAAAGAACTTTACGATACAAAATCGCATTAGTAAATGAAGAAATGATGGTGAGCAGGACTTTTTTCCATCTGCATTCCTACTTCCACAGAACCAAATGTGGATTGGTGGTTGAATGTTTGATGAGAAACACCTTTGTTTGTTTCGCTTGATTGTCCTGAGTTTGATTGGTTTATTAAGAATATTCTTGTTTCTTTTTGTGAGTCATTGGATGCCGCTGGCCCCGCAGCCATGATTCTATTTTGAATTTTTCTCTCCTGAAAAAACCTTTTTTTTCCCTGACATAGAAACTGCCTTAGCCAATTAGAATGGACTGTGAGAACTAGACATCGCTACAAAGAATTCCAGATTACTTCTGGAATCAACCCATCACGAAATTCTTACATTTTATTTCATACCCTGAAATCTGAATTTAATTTATTATATGGTTTGTTATTGTTCGATTAGAGGGTACCCATAACATGAAGATGGTGAAATTGCACTTGAACTTTTACTGTATGATATAATTCACTGCGGGGAATAGGCAATTTCCTAGAATAGCGAAGGTTAGTCTATTGTGCGCCTTGTGTACTACGTTAGTTCCATTTGTTCTGCTAGTTTCAATGAATCTGGGATATTTTAAAGAAGAGAAACAAAGAAGAAATTCTTGGTTGCATTGCGTGCTCTCTTGATCCAAGAAATCTAAAGTGGAATTAGAGGCATATTTTTCTCGTGGTGGTTGCCGACGAATTCAGTGATCTAATTTTCAAACCCAAGTAGATTGGTCAAAAAAAGCACGCGCTCTTTGTTTCTGAGTTGGTCAGATACTTTGGAGGAAGAAGACTTCCAAAGTATTCTATTATTTCATTATTTAAATTTGTAAATATAATAAATAATTACTTATACTACAATATATTAATTATAATTTAATTAATCTAAGTATTATTTCACTCTTGTATAATAAAAGAG
>QAOC01024169.1:0-56256 GCA_003255005.1 Begonia fuchsioides
TAGAACAGCAATAGAACAGCAATTCCAATAAAATTAAAAGTTAGAACAACAAAGTTCCCCAAACAGTGAAGATACCGTATCAGTAGGCAACAGAAAAGTTCAAAACGAAATAGAATAGAAAAGTTCAAAACAACAAAAAAACTAATGATTTCAAAAGAGATTAGAAAATAAGAAGAGTGGGAAGAATCCGTCCCTGCAAAATACTCCTCTAAATTAACTAATGGGAAGGATCTTTTAAACTTTTCTTTCAATGTTCACTATTAAAAAGAAAATGAATATCAATAAAGAAACCTTCCACGATACTACTGGACTTTTATTGAATCGCATCTTTCAAAATAATGAACGAACATAGCATGATTCGATCTTACGCCGGGAAGGTAGAGTAGAAATTAGTATGATAAATATCATGGATTCTGCTTCCCTAATTCTTTTAATCAACAGAAACTTAAAATGACTAACCCGAGGCGACTGGCGACGAGAGACTGCGTGGAGAGGCGGGCGACGAGAGGCTGCGTGGAGAGGCGGGTGACGAGAGGCGGGCGACTATATCCGGCAACGAGAGGCGGGCGACGACTACCAGAGGCGGGCGACGAGAGGCAGACGACGGCTACGAGAGGTGGGCGACGAGTCGACGCAACACGAGAGGCAGCGGGTTTTATCAGATTAGGGTTTGAGCTGCGCTGAATTCGGGTCACTGGATCGGTTTGGTTTGGTAAAGAAAAAACCAATATCAAATCCAATCAAATTCAGAAAACCGTGGGTCGGTTTTTATCTAATATATTTTTAAAAAAAACCGAACAGAACCGATCCAATTGATTGGATCGGTTCGGTTCGTGGATCGGACCGATCCAATTGCCACCCCTAGTGGGGAGGTTGTGAGTGAAGATGAGCCTATGGAGGAAGTGGAAGAACCATTGGCCGAGCCTATAGAGGAAGTGTGCCGAGCACAAGAAGGCCCCCTCCTAATGGTGATCCGAAGAACCCTCACAACAAATGGCCGGCCTAATTCTATCCAAAGAGAGAACATCTTTCATAGCCGATGTTTGATCAAGGATAAAGTGTGCTCCTTAATCATAGATGGAGGGAGTTGCACCAATGTGGCATCCACCGAACTTGTCGAGAAGCTAGAACTTAAAACCGAGGATCATCCCTGATGTGCAATGGCTGAGCACCATCGCACAATGGCTGACCACCATCTCGGACCCCCCGATGCACCATCCCGACCGCCAAGTTTTACCTAACTTAGTTGCTATTTTTGAAGATAACATGGACATTGAGAAGCCCTCGAACAAAGATATAGGGCAGCCAAGGGACTTGTTCAAGTGGGAGCACGAAGACCATGGCACGCGCGCACGCTGGACACCAACAGCTCGGCCTGCGCGTGCCCCCACTACTGAGGCAGCGCGCCCAGCGCGTGCCCCCAACATCGAGACAGCGCGCCCAGCACGCGCGCCCACTATCGAGACAGCACGCCCATCACGCACGCCCACCATCGAGACAGCGCGCCCAGCAGCGCGCCCACTATTGACGCGCACGCTGGATTATATGGATGAAAAGCTCTGTTGTTTTGCCGATGGCTTGATGGACAATTTTGGTGCGCGCGCGGGTGCTTGGAAATGTGACCGGTTGAAGCTTTCTCTTGATATTTCGGGATTTGTCCGTGCTATTTTTGAAAGATTGTTGTCCAACGATTATCCTATGAATATGTCAAATTTAGCATGGATTACTTGGATAAAAATCCCTCTTGTTGCGCCGGTGGTTTGATGGACGGAGTTTGTGCGCGCCCGGTGGATCTTCTTCGGATATCTGGAGATTTATCCGTGTCAAACTCGAACCTTATCTTTTCCTTGACCAAATAACCAGATTACTTAAAGATTTAAGTAAAGTGGCTGATGTAATTTAGTCAAGGACTTCTAGTGGGCCGAGGCTTGACCGTGGGCCGGTCAATGCTCGGTCGAGGTGGTCCTTCGAGGGCCTTCGCCTATGGAATGTGCGTTCCTCTTCTTGGGCTGTCTTCTCTTCCTTTCCTAAGGCTAATTGCTGGCTGAAAAGAAATAAACTAAGTGTGACCGCAAATAGGGCCCATGGTTGAACACTTGATCCATGAGGATTTGGATCGAGCGTTCTCCCATGTCAGTCACTTATTCCAACGGGCCAAAGCCCTAGAGGACTTCGTCAAAGCCGACGACCAATGTTTCGTGGGTCGTCGGATCATGGTCATGAGGATGGGCGCCAGGGGTGTCATGGCCGGGAGCCCCGAGCTTGTCTCTGCCGGGAGCCTCGGATGTCTCATGGGCTGGGCTGTTGGGCGTGTCATGGCCCGGATCCTGGGCGCTGGGCATGTCATGGCTCGGATCCTGGGCGCTGGGCGTGTCATGGCCCGGATCCTGGGCGCTGGGCGTCGCGTCGTGGCTGGACTGTGGCGCGCTGGGCACGTCGTGGCCGGGCAGTGGCACGCTGGGCGCGTCGTGGCAGGACATGCTCGGCCGCCTACCAAGCAAAATTCTTGACTTTTCCCGATTTGAGTCGGGCATTGTTTCTGAAGGTAAGCTTCTTGAAAAATGAGCACAAAAATTATTGAAATTGAGCGTGCTCAATGGGGCTAGTTCCATGATGTGCTCCCGTTGCACATCAGGCCAAACATTGACCGACCCTCGGTCAAGCCTCGGCCCACCGACGGCCCATTCGAAGACCTTGGCAAAATTCTATCGGCCAACTTACTTAAATCCTTAAGTATTTGGTTATTTGGTCAAGGAATGGAAGAAGTTCAGATTAGCACGAGCATATCTTCTTGATGACCGTAGATCACTCATCGGACGCACGAGCAAGGCCGATCACTGAACCACCAGCGATCCACAAGGGATTCTCATGCAAAAAATCCGTGAACCAGCTGTTGAATCATTAGAGGATCTTCAAGCAACAGCTTTGCTCAACAAACTCACGGATCCCTTGAACGTGCCCGCGTACACGTTTGGAGTCATCATCGGACCATTGAAGAACCAGACCTTGCGCTGCATCAAGTTGACCACTGAGGAGACTTTAGAAGCCCCGGATCCAGATTGGCTCGAGCCAATCTCTCATTCGTTCGGAGCTCCGCTCACCCGACGCACCCTCTCGGTCAACCTCGTGCACCATCGGTCAAAATCCAAGCCGACCGTGCCAATCCTAAGTGAACCAAACCTAAAGTCAACCAAAGGCTTCCGAAGCTAATCCAAGACGTTCAAGTCATCAAAGGGATTAGCTTGACTTTCTTAGTTTAGTTATTTTACGTTTTTGTTTATTTAAGTGTAACACTTACACCTTAATGAGATAGAGTGAATTTTTAGTGAAAAATTGTGCATAGCACCTTCTTCCCGAAAGGTTTGAAGCTCTCTCCGACGTATACTTCTCCGGTGCATAATATCCAGCCGAGAACTTCAACCCTTTGCACGTACGATCAATGCGTCACATCCGAGTGCATGCAAGGTCTACCGAGGAGAATACCGTGATTGCTCAGGTATTCAAATTGTTCATCCATCTTCATATCTAAACTCGCAAGAGTTTAACCATTCCGTTCCCCGAGCTTTCAAACCATCCATTGTCCAATTTTACCCCGTTTTCCATCATCCGAGCCATTCCATTATTTACCCGAGCCATTCCACGTTTTGCTCGACCATTATCCCTTATTTCCATCACAATACGCTTCCGCAACACAAATCCACAAATCGCACGACCAACTTTTCTGTTTGCCTCACGCACCACCAATCCGAACCCCGCGTGCGAGCATTATTCGATCTGCCTTGCGCCGACCTCCAAGGAAGGCACATCATCTTGGTATCAGAGCCAAGGTTCAATTTTCTGCTCTCTACAGGTTTTTCTTAACTTTTTCTTATGATGACTAGAAGCGGTGCCGTTCACAACGCCGCCCGTGATCAAGCTACAACGAGTGAACAAACTATGTTCTCTGATCCATGAGAACCCGAGCACAACACTCAAGAGCAGCTTGATGGAATGAATAGGAGGATAGATGCTATGCTGCAAAGGCTCGACGATATAGCCGAGCAAAATCGCGCGCAACCCGCGCAACGACGCAAGCCGCCTCCTAGGCAAAGACACGGACCCGGCCGCCACCGAGAGCATCATCATGACTCGGGCGGGTCCGAGGAGGAATTTTTCCGCAATAATTATGAGGATCGGGATGAGGAGTGAAGGTTGCCTAAATTAAATATTCCATCTTTTAATGGCGCCTCCAATGGAGATAAATTTCTCGATTGGGTTGAAAAGGTCGACAAAATTTTTGACCTTTACAACCATTCGGAGAAATTGAAGGTACAATTGGCTTCCCTTGAACTTACGGATTATGCTAGTTTATGGTGGGATAGCCTACGTTCACAAAGGAGGAGAGATCGAGAAGGCGAGGTCTCAACATGGCGGACCATGAAGGACCTAATGCGGAAACGATTTGTCCCGAGCCATTACCGCCAAGAGCTCTTCCTCCAATTACAAGGGCTAAGACAAGGTAATTCATCCGTGGATGAGTACCTTACGGATTTTGAGACGCTACTGATTCAGTGTGACTTAGCCGAACCCGAAGAGCAACTTATGGCACAGTTCACCCGAGGCTTACATCGAGATATTGGTGACGTTGTGGAGCTACAACCATTAGAGTCTTTTGATACACATATTCAAATGGCTCTAAGGGTCGAGAGACAGCTTAAGCAGAAGGGCAAAGCTTTGGCCCAACGCTCGGCCCCAAAACTGCCCGCACCATATCGGCCCGCGCCAAGGCCCGAGGAACGCTGCCCAACACTTAAGCCATGGGCCCCTAAGCGAGACACGGAACCCAAACCTCGAGACTCGGTAGGCGGACATATAGCAGCCCAATGTCCTAATCGCCGTGTCATGACCATTCTTGAAGAGACCGAGGAGGTCGTGAGCGAGGACGAGCCGGCCAAGGAGGCCGAGGATGAGCCGGCCCCGGCCGAAGATGACTTGTGTCAAGCCCAAGATGGAACAGTCATATTGATGATCCGGCGGGTTCTTTCAACTCAACCGCAACAAGAAACATACCAACGGGAAAATCTATTCCATAGCCGATGCTTAATCAAGAGCAAGGTATGTTCGTTGATTATTGATGGCGGTAGTTGCACTAACGTCGTGTCGTGCGACCTTGTCATGAAGCTTACGCTAGCCATGACCGAGCACCCCACGCCGTACAAACTACGATGGCTTACCGACCGAGAGGACGTCCGGGTCACTAAACAAACCCGGATAGACTTTGCGATCGGTAATTAAAAGGATACGGTCCTATGTGACGTGGTGCCGATGAGCGCCACACACTTGTTGCTCGGCCGGCCATGGCAATTTGACCGAGACGCGCTACACCACGGCCGATCCAACCAATACTCGTTCAAATAGAACGGGCGCAACATTATTTTGGCTCCTTTGACTCCAGAGCAAATTTCTAAGGATGAAGCCGATAGAAAAGAGGCATTGGCCAAAGCGACCCTTTTTATGGGCCGCAAGGAATTGAGGCGCACGGTGAAACAAGAGGGCCCGATCATCATGCTCTTATACCGAGAGCATGAAGATAATGAAGAAGAGCTTATTCCCGAGATAGTTCGGCCCCTCCTCGACCAATACCGAGACGTGTTCCCGGATGACATACCCGATGGTGTTCCACCGCTCCGCGACATCGAGCATCATATCAACCTACAACCGGGAGCCATGCTACCGAACTGACCACCTTATCGCCTCAACCAGGAAGAAAGCAAGATTTTACAAGAGCAAGTGGAAGAACTCCTTGCTAAGGGCTATATCCGAGAGTCATTGAGCCCATGTGCGGTCCTGGGACTCTTAGTTCCAAAGAAGGACTGGAGCCACCGCATGTGTGTCGATAGCCGAGCCATCAACGATATTACCATCAAATATTGTTTTCCAATGCCACGGCTCGATGACTTACTTGATGAACTTAGTGGTGCAAAGGCGACGAGTGGAAGACGGCCTTCAAGACATGGTACGGATTGTTCGAGTGGCTCGTCATGCCGTTCGGACTCACCAACGCACTGAGCACGTTTATGCGGCTAATGAACCACGTGCTCCGAGAATATTTGGGTAAGTTTATCATTTTCTATTTCGATGATATTCTTGTTTATAGTGCGGATGTACCGAACCATTTGGAAAGGCTCTTTATTATTTTACGGCGGACCAAGCTATTTGGTAACCGCAAGAAGTGTGCGTTCGCCCAACGGCGCATACACTTCCTCGGCTTTGTGCTATCCGAGGACGGTGTCGAGGTGGACGACGCCAAGATCACGGCCATCCGAGAGTGGCCGATACCAAAGGGCGTCTCGGACGTCCAAAGCTTCCATGGACTTGCCAATTTCTACCGGCGATTTATTAAAGGATTTAGCACTATTATGGCACCACTAACCGAGCTCACGATGAAAGGGAAGGAATTCACGTGGTCCAAAAATTTTCAAGAAAGCTTCGACCACATCAAGACCCGGCTTTGCGAAGCACCCATCCTTACCCTTCTGGAATTCACCAAAGTCTTCGAGGTAGAGTGTGATGCCTCGTGAACGGGCATCAGAGCGGTTTTGATGCAAGAGGGCCGCCCGATTGCTTACTTTAGCGAGAAACTCAAAGGTGCATATCTTAATTATTCTACTTATGACAAGGAACTTTATTCCTTGATACGAGCTATCGGAGTATGGCAACATTATTTGCTGCCAAAAGAGTTTATTATCCACTTGGACCATCAAGCCCTAAAGTTCATCAAGAGCCAAGGGAAACTTAACCGAAGACACGCCAAGTGGATAGAGTTCCTAGAGAAGTATCCATATATTATCAAGTACAAAAAGGGGGACACGAACATAGTGGCCGACGCACTTTCCCGAAGGAGTGCCCTCTTTACCGAATTAAAGGTTAGATTTTTCGGTTTTGATTCGATGAAATGTGGATATAAAGATGACCCGGATTTTGGCCAACGATTTGAGGCCACAGTCAATGGTGATTTAACGGGCTACCATGTGACCGACGGATACCTATTATGTGGAGGACGGATATGCATCTCGAGAGGAAGCATCTGTGAGTCTCTCATTACCGAGGCTCATGGAGGCGGCCTTGCGGGTCATTTTGGCAAAAAGAAGACTTGGGAGATGCTCAAGGAGCACTTTTATCGGCCCCATCTTTTTAGAGACGTGCACCACTTTGTGGAGCGATGCACGGTATGTAAAAAGGCCAAAATCCAAACCTTGGCCCAAGGATTGTACTTGCCACTCCCGGTACCGGATCACCCGTGGCAAGGCCTTAGTATGGACTTTGTTCTCGGCCTTCCCCGAACTAGCCGAGGCAAAGATGCCATCATGGTTATAGTGGATCGATTTTCTAAGATGGCCCATTTTGTGGCATGCACCAAAACAGCCGAAGCCCCGATCATAGCCGACCTCTTTTTCAAGGAAGTTGTCCGGCTACACGGAATGCCGCATTCCATAGTGTCCGACCGTGACTCAAAGTTCCTTAGCACCTTTTGGAGGACTTTGTGGGCTTGGCTCGGAACAAAGCTATTATTTAGCACGGCGTTTTATTACGGAGTGTCGTTGACAACAAGGTCACGATATGGGAGTTACGACTACCGTTCATCGAGTTTTCTTATAACCGATGCCGACATAGCACCATAGGTATGACACCCTTTGAAGCGGCTTATGGATTTAATCCATCAACACCGATGGATCTACTCCCCTTACCGAGCCAAGAGCATACCAATCCGGATCGCCTTGAGAAGGCCGAGATGGTTCTTAAATTGCACGAGAAAATTAAGAAGACCATCGAGAGAAAGAATGCCAAGAATGCCGCCGCGGCAAATAAAGGCCGCAAGGAGAAAATTTTTCAAGAAGGCGATTTAGTGTGGCTAAAGCTTCGGTATTTCAAACACAAGCACGTTAAATTGTTACCAAGGGCCGAAGGTCCTTTTCGGGTGGCCGAGAGAGTCAACATAAATGCATACAAGATCGAACTCCCGGGCGAGCATGGCATTACTACCACCGTCAACGTCAAGGACTTATCCCCTTATTTAGATGTGGACGAGGACGAGGAAGAGGTAGATTTGAGGGCAAATCATGAAATACCTCGGGAGGATGATGTGCAACCAGAGCACATCAGAGACAACACCACAGACACAAACGTGATCCCGACGAGCACGGGTGATTTTTCTAACGTAGTTGCTCATTTTGCAGGTATCATCACTTCAGAGCTTCCATCCGAGCATGATCGGGAGAGACCTAAAGTCTCGATCATGTGGTGTCCGACCATACCTGGACACGACGTACCCGACAGCCCAGCCCATGACGCAGCCGAGGCTCGTGATCGAGACACGCCCGGCGCCCAACGGGCGCCCCACGACCATGACCCGACGACCATCCAAGTCTTGGTCGTTGGCCCTATCGAAGTCCACTAGGGCTTCGGTCCAGCATAATAAGTGACCGACATGGATGAACGCACGGTC
The DNA here is from genome assembly GCA_003255005.1 of Begonia fuchsioides. Classification (NCBI taxonomy): domain Eukaryota; kingdom Viridiplantae; phylum Streptophyta; class Magnoliopsida; order Cucurbitales; family Begoniaceae; genus Begonia; species Begonia fuchsioides. Next base: position 8,486 of record QAOC01024169.1, read on the forward strand.
CAAATCCTATGGATCGAGTGTTCAACCATGGTCCCTATCTTTCGGTCACACTTAGTCAATTTTCTTTCAGCAAGCATTTAGCCTTAGAAGAGGAAGAAAAGTCAGCCCAAGAAGAGGAGAACTCATTACTCAAATGACGGCCCACGGAGGACCGCCTTGGCCGAACATTGACCGACCCTCGGCCCATTCGAAGACCTTGGCCAAATTCTATCGGCCAACTTACTTAAATCCTTAAGTATTTTGGTTATTTGATCAAGGAATAGAAGAGGTTCATATTAGCACGAGCATATCTTCTTGATGACCGTAGATCACTCATCCGACGCACGAGCAAGGCCGATCACCGAACCACCAGCGATCCACAAGGGATTCTCATGCACAAAATCCGTGATTGCCCGCGTACACGTTCGAGTCATCATCGGACCATTGAAGAACCATACTGTGCACTGCATCAAGTTGACCACCGAGGAGACTTTAGAAGCCCCAGATCCAGATTGGCTGGAGCCAATCTCTCATTCGTTCAGAGCTCCGCTCACCCGACGCACCCTCTCGGTCAACCTCGTGCACCATCGGTCAAACTCCAAGCCGACCGTGCCAATCCTAAGTGAACCGAACCTAAAGTCAACCAAAGGCTTCCGAAGCTAATCCAAGACGTTCAAGTCATCAAAGGGATTAGCTTGACTTTCTTAGTTTAGTTATTTTACGTTTTTGTTTATTTAAGTTTAACACTTACACCTTAATGAGATAGAGTGAATTTTTAGTGAAAAATTGTGCATAGCACCTTCTTCCCGAAAGGTTTGAAGCTCTCTCCGACGTATACTTCTCCGGTGCATAATATCCAGCCGAGAACTTCAACCCTTTGCACGTACGATCAATGCGTCACATCTGAGTGCATGCAAGGTCTACCGAGGAGAATACCGTGATTGCTCAGGTATTCAAATTGTTCATCCATCTCCATATCTAAACTCGCAAGAGTTTAACCATTCCGTTCCCCGAGCTTTCAAACCATCCATTGTCCGATTTTACCCCGTTTTCCATCATCCGAGCCATTCCATTATTTACCATAGCCATGATGTGCAATGGATCTTGAGTTTGGATGGCTCGAAGATTCACGACACGTCTTGATCGGAATGGTGCAGCTATGAGTGTCTTGTCGGGTACGGGTGATGCCAGTACACGGGATTGTGTATCGGCGGCGGTAATGGTATGGTGGAGGAGGTTTGAAAGCTCGAGAAGGGGAGATGGAGTAATTCAGATACTCGAGCAATCGGAGTATCGGAATCAATAGACCTCGTGTGCACTCGGATGTGACTCACCGATCGTACACGCAAGGGTTGTCGAAGCTTGGCCGGATATGACTCACCTGAGAAGGAGATCGACGATGAGAGCTTCTTCCAAAAGGTTGAAGGTGTGTAAACACAATTTTGATATAAAAATTCTCTAAGTAACAAGTAGGTCTAATGTTCTTTAAGTGGACAAAAACTAAAACGAAAATATAGAGAACTAGTAATCTCAAGCCATCGGATTAGTTGGACGTCTAGGATGATGTCAAGTTTGGATTTGATGATTTGGCACGGAGATCTCGGAGGTGCGTCGTGGTTTGGGTGTGCTGCGCTGGTGAGTACGCTATCAGGTGTGTTGGCGGGTGCGGTGCGCTGTCGGGCGCGCTGGCGGGTGCGCTCGGCCATGGCAATGTATCTCCAAGATTTATGGGATTCTGCGCGTGCTAATCTCTCCCAATCCTCTTGGTTGTTATTTTCCAGCTAAGGGATCTTGTCCATGAAGATTTGACACAGACGAATTTGAAGGATGCATGGGGCTTCCTTGAGTGTTGCATGGGCCTCGGCCTCGGCCGGGTCTTGGGCTAATAATCCGTCCTCTTGATGTTTAGGCTTGATCTTCTTCATTCTCTAAGTCTCTAACTGCTGAAGGGAAACGTGGCGCTCGGCCACTTATTGAAGATGGCCGAGACTCTAATGGGTCTCGGCGTGGGCCGCGTTACTTGGCCCAGTAGGTCCGATGATGGTGCGTACCATGGTCGTGTGTCCGGCGTCATGGGCCGCACTGTCCGGCCCGACATGTGGGGTCAAGGGGAACGCCATGGTTGGATGTCCATCATCATGGGCCGCAATGTCCGGCTCGGCGTGTGCGGTCATGGTGATCACCGTGATGTCCAGCCTGTGCGGTCAAGGCGAACGCCTTGGTCATGTCCAGCCATGTGATGGATGTCTTTGGCCTTTCTTGGTCGTTTTCCGTGGGTGACTCCGAGGTTATTTTTCCTACAAAATGAACAACTAAGTTAGCATAAAACTCTCGGTCCAATGGAGTCGAGTCCCATTGTACATCAAGCCATTGAACTTTTTGCTCGACAATTATCCGTTATTTCCATCACAATACGCTTCCGCAACACAAATCCACAAATCGCACGACCAACTTTTCCATTTGCCGCACGCACCACCAATCCGAGCCCCGCGTGCACGCATTATTCGATCTGCCTTGCGCCGACCCCCAAGGAAGGCACATCAGGCCATGAATCTTCTCACTCCACAAGCCTAGGTTCATCCAAAGGTTTCAAATCAAGATGGCCCGCGCAGATCCCATAATGTCCGAGATAAGGTCAACTTTGGTCGTGATTTTGAACAAGCTGCATGTGCTCCCCGACCATCGGCAACCATCGAAGATCTTCTTTCAAATATGGTCCATGTGCCCATGTATCTGGACGTCACGAAGACATCTGGGAGCTGTGTTTGAATTTGGCCCGAGCAAATCCCGAAGTGCACGGAAGACGGTCAACCCCGGTCAACGATTTGAACGAGCCGCGCGCGCCCACAAGTCATCATCGGCCATTCGATGATTTAAATTCAAATGAAACCACGCACGCCACTTCTCAAGTCAACTAAAGGTCAACCAAGATCTTCAATTCAAAATGGCCCGAGTGAATCCCCCGATGTCCGGGGCATTATCCACTCGGTCATCATTTTGAACAAGCCCGCGCACACTTACGAGCCATTGCCGACCGATTGAGGATTCAGACCACGTGACACCTAAGATAAGCCACCGAGAAAATTTTAGAGGCTACATATCTAATTTGGCCCGAGCCAATCCTTCAAAGTTCGGAGCTAGCCCACATGGTGCACCCTCTCGGTCAACCACAAGTCTTCCTCGGTCAAGCTTCAAACTTAGCCGCACAAACCCTTAATGGATTGAGCTTTCAGCTGAAGAAGAGCGTCCTTGGTCTTCCAAAAGACCACAAAGATCTCTCCCGAGCCAATCTCGAGCGTTCGTGTAATCCAAGGGCCGAGAGCCCTTCCCTCTCTTTTTATTTTGTTTTGCATTAAATAATGTATCGGCCTTCACTTAGAGGGCATAGAGAAATTGAATAAAATTTGTGCTTAGCACCTTCTTCCTAACCGTTGAAGCTCTTTCCAACGTACCCTTCTCCGATGAGTAATATCCGGCCAAGAGCGTCACCCCTTGCATGTCCGATCGGTGAGTCATATCCGAGTGTGGGTAAGGGCTACCAATCAAACACTTAGATTGCTCAAGTGTTCGAATTGTCCGGCCATCTTAAAAACAAAACACTCTTTTTAAAGTCCGCCCACCCCACCGAGCTTTCACCCTTTTTCCTTCCACTTAACCATTTTTCCATCTTTCGGCCACCCGACCATTTTTCCATTTCGTCTGAGCCCGATTTTCCCGCGCGCTACACTCACCCTCACCTGAGCCCATTGAGCGCGCATAATCCGACCCACGGTGCGTCGACCACCCCGGATGACACATCAGGTCAAGACGAAAAACCAACCGTGCCAATCTTCATGAACCAAGCCTAAAGTCAACCGGAGACCTTCCGAAGCAATCTTAGGCGTTCAAGTCATCCAAGGGCTTAATTTATCTTTCTTAGCTTTTTATCTTTTACATTTTTAGTATTTAAGTGTAACACCTTACACTTTAATGAGAAGAGAGAATTTTAGAGTAAAATTTTGAATTGCACCTTCTTCCGAAAGGTTTGAAGCTCCCTCTGACGTATACTTCTCCAGTGAGTCATATCCAGCCGAGAACGTCAACCCTTGCACGTACGATCGGTGCGTCACATCCGAGTGCAGGTAAGGTCTACCGAGGAGAACACTTTGATTGCTCAAGTGTTCAAATTGTTCATCCAGCTTCAAACAAAAACTCTAAAGAGTCCATCCCATCCCCGAGCTATCAAACCCTCCATTGCCCGAATTCACCACCTTTTCCATCATCCAAGCCATTCCATTATTTCACAAAGCCATCTCCACTTTTATCCGAGCATTCCCCATTATTTACGCTTATGCAACCCAACTCTACCATTCGCACGAGCCATTTTTCTGTTTGTCGTACGCGACGTTCATCCAAGCCCCCTGTGCATGCATTCTTCCGACCCACGGTGCGCCGACCCCCAAGGAAGGCACATCACTGCTTACATTTCAAAATGGAGCCGTTCCGGGTTTCAAGTGGAGCCAATCTTCGTTGTTGGCTGTCAAATGTATGCATAAGTGGAAACAAGTAAGAAAAAACAACCATCGGAAACTTCGGTCGCTAAGTAAAGGCGTGGGAATGAAAAGGTTTTTTCAACGTTGGGTTCGGGCTCCAAATCATTCCCAAAGTTTAATTAAGACATAAAAAAGTTATCACAAGAGTGGTTGGTGCTTTTACGCACGAATCTTGTGTTAAAACGAGGACAGTGAAGAAAAAGGGGAAGAAAAAGACATTTTTTTGCACTATTTTTAGGGCTGGTTACTTGCCAAAATGGACCCGTTTTGGGTTCCGAGTGGAGCCAATCTTAGACCTCGGCTGTCAACTGTATTCATGAGTTGAAACAAGTAAGAAAAAATAACCATTGAAAACTTCAGTCGCTAAGTAAAAGCATGGGAATGACAAGGTGATAACAAGGCATTTTGATTACTTGGTCACCAAGTAAACTTTTTGCAACGTCGGTTTCGAGTTCCAAATCATTCCAAAAGTTTAATAAAAACTTAAAAAATTTATCACAAGAGTGGTTGGTGCTTTTACGCACGAATCTTGCTTTAAAACGAGTATAGTGAAGAAAAAGGGGAAAAAAGGTTTTTTTTGCACTATTTTTAGGGCTGGTTACTTGTCAAAATGGACCCGTTCCGGGTTTCAAAAGGAGGTAATCTTCGTCCTCGACTGTCAACTTCGGGTTCAGGCTCAAAATCCTTCCAAAAGTTTAATTACGACATAAAAAAGTTATCAAAAAAGTGGTTGGTGCTTTTACGCACGAATCTGATGTTAAAATGAGTACAATGAAGAAAAAGGGAAAGAAAAAGGCAATTTTTTGCACTTTTTTTTACGGCTAGTTACTTGTCAAAATTGACCCTTTTCGGGTTCCGAGAGGAGCCAAACTTCGCCCTCAGCAGTGCAATATATGCATGAGTTGAAACAAGTAAGAAAAATTAACTATTCAAAACTTCGGTCGCTAAGTAAAGGAGTGTGAATGACAAGGTAATAGCAAAAGATTTTGATTACTTGGTCACCAAGTAAACTTTTTCAACGTCGGGTTCGGGCTCAAAATCATTCCAAAAGTTTAATTACGACATAAAAAGTTATCACAAGAGTGGTTGGTGCTTTTACGCACTAATCTTGTGTTAAAACGAGTACAGTGAAGAAAAAGGGGAAAAAAGGTTTTTTTTTGCACTATTTTTAGGGCTAGTTACTTGTCAAAATGGACCCGTTCCGGGTTCTGAAAGGACGTAAACTTTGTCCTCGGCTGTCAAGGTCGAGTTCAGGCTCAAAATCGTTCCAAAATTTATTTACGACATAAAAAAATTATCAAAAGAATGGTTGGTGCTTTTACGCACGAATCTGATGTTAAAACGAGTACAATGAAGAAAAAGGGAAAGAAAAAGGCAATTTTTGCACTATTTTTACGTCTGGTTACTTGTCAAAATTGACCCTTTCTTGGTTCCAAGATGAGACAATCTTCGTTCTCGGCAGTGAAATTTATGCATTAGTGGAAACAAGTAAGAAAAATTAACTATCGAAAACTTCGGTCTCTAAGTAAAGGGGTGGGAATGAAGAGGTAATAGCAAGGCATTTTGATTACATGGTCACCAAATAAACTTTTTTCAAGGTCTGGTTCAGGCTCAAAATTATTCCAAAAGTTTAATTACGACATAAAAAAAAAATCACAAGAGTGGTTGGTTCTTTTACGCACAAATCTCGTGATAAAATGAGTACAGTGAAGAAAAAGGGGGAAAAAGACATTTTTGCACTATTTTTAGGGCTGGTTACTGGTCAAAATGGACCCGTTTTGAGTTTCGAGCAGAGCCAATCTTCTTCCTCGGCTGTCAAATGTATGCATGAGTGAAAACAAGTAAGAAAAAATAACCATCAGAAACTTCTGTCGCAGTAAAGGCGTGGGCATGACAAGGTCATAGCAAGGCATTTTGATTACTTTGTCACCAAGTAAACTTTTTTCAACGTCAGGTTCGGGCTCCAAATCATTCCAAAAGTTTAATGACGACATAAAAAACTTATCACAATAGTGGTTGCTGCTTCTACACACGAATCTGGTGTTAAAACAAATATAGTGAAGAAAAAGGGAGAAAAAGGCATTTTTGCACTATTTTTAGGGCTGGTAACTTGTAAAAATTGACCCTTTTCGGGTTTCGAGAGGAGCCAATCTTCGTCCTCAGCTGTCAAATGTATGCATGAGTGGAAACAAGTTAGAAAAAAATAACATCGGAAACATTAGCCGCTAAGTAAAGGCGTGAGAATGACAAGGTAATAGCAAGGCATTTTGATTACTTGGTCACTAAGTAAACTTATTTCAACAACGGGTTCTGGCTCCAAATTGTTGTAAAAGTTTAATTACGACATTAAAAGTATCACAAGAGCTGTTGGTGCTTTTACGCACGAATCTGGTGTTAAAACAAGTATAGTGAAGAAAAAGGGGAAAAATAGGCATTTTTTGCACTATTTTTAGGGCTGGTTACTTGTCAAAGTATACCCGTTCTGGGTTCCGAGTTGAGCCAATCTTCGTTCTCGGCTGTCAAATGTATACATGAGTGGAAACAAGTAAGAAAAAACAACCATCGGAAACTTCGGTCACTAAGTAAAGGCGTGGGAATAACAAGGTTATAGCAAGACATTTTGATTACTTGGTCTCCAAGTAAACTTTTTTCAAAGTCGAGTTCGGGCTCCAAATTGTTCTAAAAGTTTAATTACGACATAAAAAAGTTATCACATGAGTGGTTGGTGCTTTTACGCGCGAATCTCATGTTAAACTGAGTACAGTGAAGAAAAAGTGGAAAAAATGCATTTTTTCACTATTTTTAGGGCTGGTTACTTGTCAAAATGGACTTGTTCAGGGTTCCAAGCTGAGAAAATCTTTGTCCTCGGCTTTTAAATGTATGCATTAGTGGAAACGAGTAAGAAAAATAACCATCGGAAACTTTAGTCGCTAAGTAAAGGTGTGGGAATGACAAGGTAATAGGAAGACATTTTCATTACTTGGTCGGCTTTTAAATGTATGCATAAGTGGAAACGAGTAAGAAAAAATAACCATCGGAAACTTCAGTCGCTAAGTAAAGGCGTAGGAATGGCAAGGTAGTAGCAAGGCATTTTCATTACTTGGTCACCGAGTAACTTTTTTCAACGTCGGGTTCGGGTACCAAATCATTCCAAAATTTTAATTACAGCATAAAAAAGTTATCACAAGAGTGGTTGGTGCTTTTACGCACGAATCTTGTGGTAAAACAAGTACAGTAAAGAAAAAGGGTAAGAAAAAGTCATTTTTTTTTCACTATTTTTAGGGCAGCTTACATGTCAAAATGGACAAGTTCCGGGTTTTGAGTGGAGCCAATCTTCGTTCTCAGCTGTCAAATGTATGCATGAGTGGCAACAAGTAAGAAAAAACAACCATCGAAAACTTCGGTCGCTAACTAAAGGCGTGAGAATGACAAGTAAACTTTTTTCAACGTCGGGTTCGGGATCCAAATTGTTCTTAAAGTTTAATTACGAAATAAAAAAAGTTATCACATGAGTGGTTGGTGCTTTTACGCAAGAATCTCGTGTTAAAACGAGTACAATGAAGAAAAAGTGGAAAAAAGCATTTTTTCACTATTTTTAGCGCTGGTTACTTGTCAAAATGGACACATTTCGGGTTTCGAGCGGAGCCAATCTTTGTCCTCAGCTGTCAAATGTATGCATGAGTGGAAAGAAGTAAGAAAAAATAACCATCGCCAACTTCAGTCGCTCAGTAAAAGCGTGAATATGACAATGTAATAACAATGCATTTTGATTACTTGGTCACCAAGTAAACTTATTTCAACGTCGGGTTTGGGCTCCAAATCATTCCAAAAGTTTAATTACGACATTAAAAAGTTATCACAAGAGATGTTGGTGCTTTTACGCACAAATCTGGTGTTAAAATGATTATAGTGAATAAAAAAGGGAAAAAATGCATTTTTTACACAATTTTTAGAGCTGGTTACTTGTCAAAATGGACCTGTTCCGGGTTCCAAGAGGAGCCAATCTTTGTCCTCGGCTGTCAAGTGTATGCATGAGTGGAAACAAGTAAGAAAAAAAAACCATCAGAAACTTCAGTCGCTAAGTAAAGGCGTGGGAATGACAAGGTAATAGCAAGGCATTTTGATTACTTTGTCACAAAGTGAACTTTTTTCAATGTCGGGTTTGGGCTCCAAATCGTTCCAAAAGTTTAATTACGACATTAAAAAGTTAATAACAAGAGATGTTGGTGCTTTTACGCACAAATCTGGTGTTACAATGAGTATAGTGAATAAAAAAGGGAAAAAAGGCATTTTTTACACAATTTTTAGGGCTAGTTACTTGTCAAAGTGGACCCTTTCCGAGTTCCTAGAGGAGCCAATCTTCATCCTCGGCTGTCAAGTGTATGCATGAGTGGAAACAAGTAAGAAAAAATAACCATCGGAAATTTCTGTTGCTAAGTAAAGGCGTGAGAATGACAAGTTAATAACAAGTCATTTTTATTACTTGGTCACCAAGTAAACTTTTTTCAACGTCGGGTTGGGGCTTTAAATCATTCCAAAAAATTAATTACAACATAAAAAAGTTATCACAAGAATGTTTAGCGCTTTTACGCACGAATCTTGTTTTAAAACGAGTACAATGAAGAAAAACGAAAAAAATAGGCATTTTTTACACTTTTTTTAAGGCTGGTTACTTGTCAAAATAGACCCGTTCCAGGTTCCGAGAGGCGCCGATCTTCGTCCTCGGCTGTCAAGTGTATGCATGAGTGGAAACAAGTAAGAAAAAATAATCATTAAAAACTTCGGTCGCTAAGTAAAGGCTTCGTAAGAACAAGCTAATAGCAAGGCATTTTGTTTACTTCCCAAAATGTATTTTTTTGCACTTTTTTTAGGGCTGGTTACATCCCAAAATGGACCCGTTCCATGTTCTGAGATGAGTTAATCTTCGTCCTCGGCTATCAAGTGTATGCATGAGTGGAAACAAGTAAGAAAAAATAACCATTGGAAACTTCGGTCGCTAAGTAAAGGCGTGGGAATGACAAGGTAATGGCAAAGCATTTTGATTACTTGGTTACCAAGTAAACTTTTTTCAACGTCAAGTTTGAGCTCCAAATTGTTCCAAAAGTTTATTGACGATATAAAAAAGTTATCACAATAGTGGTTGGTGCTTTTACGCACAAATTTGGTGTTAAAACGAGTAGAGTGAAGAAAAAGGGGAAAAAACATTTTTTAAGGCTGATTAGTTGTCAAAATAGACTCATTTCGGGTTCCGAGAAGAGCCAATCTTCGTCCTTGGCTGTCAAGTGTATGCATGAGTGGAAACAAGTAAGAAAAAATAACCATCGGAAACTTCGGTCGCTAAGTAAAGGCGTGGGAATGACAAAGTAATAACAAGGTATTTTGATTACTTGGTCATGAAGTAATCTTTTTTCAACGTCGGGTTCGTGCTCCAAATCGTTCCAAAAGTTTAATTACGACATAAAAAAGTTATCACAAGAGTAGTTTGTGCCTTTACGCACGAATCTGGTGTTAAAATAAGTACAATGAAGAAAAAGGGAGAAAAAGGCATTTCTTTGCTCTTTTTTTAGGGCTGATTACTTGTCAAAATGGAACCGCTCTGGGTTTCGAGAGGAGCCAATCTTCGTCCTCGGCTGTCAAGTGTATGCATGAGTGGAAAAGAGTAAGAATAAATAACCATCGAAAACTTCGGTTGCTAAGTAAAGGCGTGAGAATGAAAGGGTAATAGCAAAGCATTTTGATTGCTTGGTCACAGTCGGGTGCGGGCTCTAAATCGTTTCAAAAGTTTAATTACAATATAAAAAAGTTATGGATGAGTGAAAACAAGTAAGAAAAGATAACCATTAGAAACTTCGGTCGCTAAGTAAAGGCGTGGAAATAACAAGGTAATAACAAAGCATTTTGATTACATGGTCACCAAGTAAACTTTTTTCAACGTTCGGTTCGGGCTCCAAATTTTTCCAAAAGTTTGATTAAGACATAAAAAAGTTTTCACAAATGCGGTTGGTGCTTTTACGCACGAATCTGGTGTCAAAACGAGTACAGTGAAGAAAAAAGGGAAAAAAGGTATTTTTTTGCTCTTTATTTAGGGCTGATTACTTGTCAAAATAGAACCGTTCCAGGTTCCGAGAGGAGCCAATCTTCTTCCTCGGCTGTCAAGTGTATGCATGAGTGGAAACAAGTAAGAAAAAATAACCATCGGAAACTTCGGTCGCTAAGTAAAGGCGTGAGAATGAAAGGGTAATAGCAAAGCATTTTGATTACTTGGTCACAGTCATGTTCGGGCTCTAAATCGTTTCAAAAGTTTAATTACAACATAAAAAAGTTATCACAAGAATGGTTGTTGCTTTTACGCACGAATATAGTGTTAAAACAAGTAAAGTGAAGAAAAAAAGGAAAAAAAGGCATTTTTTGTACTATTTTTAGGGGTGGTTATTTGTCAAAATGGACCTGTTCCAGGTTATGAGATGAGCCAATCTTCGTCCTCGGCTGTCAAGTGTATGCATGAGTGGAAACAAGAAAGAAAAAACAACCATAAAAAACTTTGGTCGCTAAGTAAAGACGTGGGCATGACAAGGTAATAGCAAGACATTTTGATTACTTGCTCACCAATTAAACATTTTTCAACGTCGGGTTCGGGCTACAAATCGTTCCAAAAGTTTAATTACAACATAAAAAAGATATCACAAGAGTGGTTGTTGCTTTTACGCACGGATCTGGTGTTGAAACGAGTACAATGAAGAAAAATGGACAACGTCAAGTATATGCATGTGTGGAAAAAAGTAACAAACAATAACCATCGAAAACTTTAGTCGCTAAGTAAAGAGGTGGGAATGACAAGGCAATATCAAGGTATTTTGATTACTTGGTCTCCAAGCAAACTTTTTTCATCGTCGGGTTCAGGCTCCAAATCGTTCCAAAAGTTGAATTACGATATAAAAAAGTTATCACAAGAGTGGTTTGTGCTTTTACGCACGAATCTTGTGTTAAAACGAGTACAGTGAACCTGTAGGGGGAAAAAGGCATTTTTTGCACTTTTTTAGGGCTGGTTACTTGTCAAAGTGGACACGTTCTGGGTTCCGAGAGGAGCAAATCTACGTCCTCGGCTGTCAAGTGTATGCATGAGTGGAAACAAGTAAGAAAAAATAACCATCGGAAACTTCGGTCGCTAAGTAAGGCGTGGGAATGACAAGTTAATAGCAAGGCATTTTGATTACTTGGTCACCAAGTAAAAAATTTTGAACGTTGGTTTCGGGCTCCAAATAAAATTTAATTACAAGATAAAAAATTTATCTCAAAAGTGGTTGGTGCTTTTACGAACGAATCTGGTGTTAAAACGAGTACAGTGAAGAAAAAGGGGATAAAAAGGCATTTTTTGAACTATTTTTAGGGCTGAATACTTGTCAATATGGAACCATTCTTGGTTCCAAGAGGAGGCAATCTTCGTCCTCGGCTTTCAAGTGTATGCATGAGTGGAAACAAGTAAGAAAAAACAATCATCGGAAACTTTGGTCGCTAAGTAAAGGCGTGGGAATGAAAAGCTAATAGCAAGGTATTTTGAGTACTTGGTCACCAAATAAACTTTTTTTAACGTAGGGGTTGGGCTCCAAATTGTTCCAAAATTTATTTACAACATAAAAAACTGATCACAAGAGTGGTTAATGCTTTTACGCACGAATCTGGTGTTAAAACGAGTATTGTGAAGAAAAACGGGGAAAAAGGCATTTTTTGTACTTTTTTTAGCGCTAGTTACTTGTCAAAGTGGACCCATTCTGGGTTCTGAGAGGAGCAAATCTTCGTCCTCGGCTGTCAAGTGTATGCATTAGTGGAAACAAGTAAGAAAAAATAACCATCGGAAACTTCGGTCGCTAAGTAAAGGCGTTGGATAGACAAGTTAATAGCAAGGCATTTTGATTACTTGGTCATCATGTAAAATTTTTCAGCGTTTGTTTCAGGCTCCAAATCATTCCAAAAGTTTAATTACAAGATAAAAAAGTTATCACAAGAGTGGTTGGTGCTTTTACGAACGAATCTGGTGTTAAAACGAGTACAGTGAAGAAAAAGGGGATAAAAAGGCATTTTTTGAACTATTTTTAGGGCTGAATACTTGTCAATATGTAGCCATTCTTGGTTCCAAGAGGAGGCAATCTTCGTCCTCGGCTGTCAAGTGTATGCATGAGTGGAAACATGTAAGAAAAAATAACCATCGAAAACTTCAGTCGCTAAGTAAAGGCGTGGGAATGACAAGCTAATAACAAGGCATTTTGATTACTTGATCACCAATTAATTTTTTTTTAGCGTCGGGGTTGGGCATTCAAATATTTTCAAAGTTTAATTACAACATAAAAAAGTTATCACAAGAGTTGTTGGTCCTTTTACGTATGAATCTTGTTTTAAAACGAGTACAGTGAAGAAAAAAAGGGAAAAAAGGTATTTTTTTGCACTTTTTTTAGGGCATGTTACTTATCAAAGTAGACCCGTTCCTTGTTCCGAGAGAAGCCAATCTTCGTCCTTTGCTGTCAAAGTGTATTCTTGAGTGCAAACAAGTAAGAAAAAATAACCATCAAAAACTTCGGTCGCTAAGTAAAGGCGTGGTAAGGACAAGCTAATAGCAAGACATTTTGATTACTTAGTCACCAATTAAAATTTTTTCAACGTCGGGTTCAAGCTCCAAATAGTTCAAAAAGTTTAATTACAACATAAAAAGTTAACACAAGAGTAATTGGTGCTTTTACGAACGAATCTGTTGTTAAAATGAGTACAATGAAGAAAAAGTGGAAAAAAGACATTTTTTTGCACTATTTTTAAAGTGTGTTACTTGTCAAAATGGACACGTTCCGGGTTCTGAAAGGAGCCACTCTTAGTCCTCGTCTGTCAAGTGTATGCATGAGTGGAAACAAGTAAGAAAAAAAAACCCCCAGAAATTTCAGTCGCTAAGTAAAGGCGTGCGAATGACAAGCTTATAGCAACGCATTTTGACTACTTGGTCACCAATTAAACTTTTTTTAACGTAGGGGTTGGGCTCCAAATTGTTCCAAAGTTTATTTACAACATAAAAAAGTGATCACAAGAGTGGTTAATGGTTTTACGCACGAATCTGGTGTTAAAACGAGTATTGTGAAGAAAAAGGGGGAAAAAAGGCATTTTTTGTACTTTTTTTAGGGCTAGTTACTTTTCAAAGTGGACCCATTCTGGTTTCTGAGAGGAGTAAATCTTCATCCTTGGCTGTCAAGTGTATGCATTAGTGGAAACAAGTAAGAAAAAATAAACATCGGAAACTTCGGTCACTAAGTAAAGGCGTTGGATAGACAAGTTAATAGCAAGGCATTTTGATTACTTGGTCATCATGTAAACTTTTTCAGCGTTTGTTTCAGGCTCCAAATCGTTCCAAAAGTTTAATTACAAGATAAAAAAGTTATCACAAGAGTGGTTGGTGCTTTTACGAACGAATCTGGTGTTAAAACGAGTACAGTGAAGAAAAAGGGGATAAAAAGGCATTTTTTGAACTATTTTTAGGGCTGAATACTTGTCAATATGTAGCCATTCTTGGTTCCAAGAGGAGGCAATCTTCGTCCTCGGCTGTCAAGTGTATGCATGAGTGGAAACAAGTAAGAAAAAATAACCATCGAAAACTTCAGTCGCTAAGTAAAGGCGTGGGAATGACAAGCTAATAACAAGGCATTTTGATTACTTAGTCGCCAAGTAAACTCTTTTCAAAGTCGTGTCCTGCCTCCAAATCGTTCCAAAAGTTTAATTACAAGATTAAAAAGGTATCACAATAGTGGTTGGTGCTTTTACGCACGAATCTCGTGTTAAAACGAGTACAGTGAAGAAAAAGAGGAAAAAATGCATTTTTTTGCACTATTTTTAAGGCTGGTTACTTGTCAAAATGAACCTATTCCGGGTTCCGTAAGGAGCCAATCTTCATCCTCTGCTATCAAGTGTATGCATGAGAGGAAAAAAGTAAGAAAAAATAACCATTAGAAACTTCGGTTGCTAAGTAAAGGCGTGGGAATGACAAGGTAATAGCATGGCATTTTGATTACTTGGTCACCAAGTAAACTTTTTTAAACGTCGGGTTCGTGCTCCAAATCGTTCCAAAAGTTTAATTACAACATAAAAAAGTTATCACGATCGTGGTTGGTGCTTTTACTCACGAATATGGTGTTAAAACGAGTTCAGTGAAGAAAAAGAGGAAAAAAGGCATTTTTTGAACTATTTTTTAGGCTAGTTACTTATCAAAATGAACCCGTTCCGGGTTCCGTAAGGAGCCAATCTTTGTGATATGCTGTCAAGTGTATGCATGAGTGGAAACAAGTAAGAAAAAATAACAATGAGAAACTTCGGTCACTAAGTAAAGGAGTGGGAATGACAAAGTAATAGCAAGTCATTTTGATTACTTGGTTACCAAGTAAAGTTTTTTCAACGTCGGGTTCGGGCTCCAAATCGTTCCAAAGTTTAATTAAATTATAAAAAAGTTATCACAATAGTGGTTGGTGCTTTTACCCACGAATATGGTGTTAAAACGAGTACAGTGCAGAAAAAGGGGAAAAAAGGCATTTTTTGCACTATTTTTGTAACGCCCTGTAGCGTACTTTTTCGTAAACTTTGCTTTTCAAAAAAAGATGATAAAATTTTTTGTTTACGATCATACATTTGTAAAATGTAGTAGCGGAAGACTTTGAAACACATTTATAATTTAAATCTCTTATGGAGGAATACATGATTGCATGATCGTTCTAAAATACATTAAAACAAAAATCCTCTCGTTCGTTGCTTGAACAACATCGTTCTAATAGCCACGTAGCCATGGTCATGGGAGTACTTCGTCAACTGAACGTTAGCATCACCTACACCATAAAGTTCATCTATGAGCCTAGTGCTTAGTAAGTAAAGCATGAAATGCATGAATGGAAACATGATATGAATTTGTAAAACATTTTCTTTTCTTTTCATTTGGGGTATTTCTTTACT
Source organism: Begonia fuchsioides (assembly GCA_003255005.1). Taxonomy (NCBI): domain Eukaryota; kingdom Viridiplantae; phylum Streptophyta; class Magnoliopsida; order Cucurbitales; family Begoniaceae; genus Begonia; species Begonia fuchsioides. Next base: position 23,968 of record QAOC01024169.1, read on the forward strand.
TTAATTTCCATGCATCCTTATCATTGGGGCTTCCTGGCAAGGAACGAGAGACCACAAACTTGAGTCCACCTAAAGGGACAGCCAACTCAATTCCAAGGATTGAGAGACCACAAACTTGAGTCCACCTAAGGGGACAACCAACTCAAACCCCTTCCCAATGACATTTACGTAACTTTCTATTTCTTTCTTTTATCTTCGTCTTTCGTTGGTTATTCGAGCTCAACCCGAATGAGCCATTTTCATATTCTGTTTCATATGAAATCTCATGCATGTAAATAGTTTGTAACTTTCTTGAAAACATGATGCATGAGATGCCTATGAACATGCATAATATGGATGTACCAAGCACATCATTAACATGTGTAGCATAAACATAACAATTCATCACATCATAGTAAATATCAATTCCAATAACATTTTGTAAGTTACATTAGCTTAACTACTTAACAATTTCTAGGAGCATATACTTATTCCGTTTTGACATAAACCAAATCTTTGTGATAGTAACATAATTGCAACTTGCTATCCAAAAACATGACATTCATAAATCAATCCAAATTAACACTTCAAAACATATCTTTGAGCCAAATACCATCATTCAACATAATCTATCTAAACACTAAACAATTCATGTCATAAGAAACAAGCATAACCAAACACTTCATGGTGTAGGCCAAAAGAGGCAAAACACAAACATAGCATTACTTACCTTAAGTCTTTAGCAATTAGGAAACATATAATCAATGTCTTTTAATCACTTGATAACCACAATATTCTTAGCTCAATTGAATCCTCTTGATGAGATGAACATTTCTTCTCAAGGAATTGAAGGCCAAATATCTCTCCTTTACCTCCAATTTTCACTATTTTCTCTCTAAAATCCTCTCTCCATTTTTGCTCATTTTCTCCCTTTCTCTCTCTCCAGCCACGAAAATGGCTGATCCTCAGCCNTCTCTCATTTACCTCCAATTTTCAGTATTTTCTCTCTAAAATCCTCTCTCCATTTTTGCTCATTTTCTCTCTTTCTCTCTCTCCAGCAACGAAAATGGCTGATCCTCAGCCATTTCTCACATTTTTCAGATAGATTTTAGGATGAATTTACCTTTTAGTCCAANTTCAGATATATTTNTTACCAAATCATATTTGTATCTAATAATATTCTTGGACTAAGGTTTATGCAAATAATATCAATGATTAAGGAGGAAATATAGTGAAGGTGACATATCCTTTAAGCATAAAGTGTAATTTTACTTGCTATCATTTTGATGCTAATTTCTCTTACCCTAGCTTTTTCATCTTTAACATTTATTTAAATATTTTAATTATCTTAAAAGTAAGCAATTATTTTTTCGGGTGTTACAATTTTTATGGCTGGTTACTTGTCTAAATAGACCCCGTTCCAGATTCTTAGAGGAGCCAATCTTCGTCCTCGGCTGTCAAGTGTATGCATTAGTGGAAAAAAGTAAGAAAAAATAACCATCGGAAACTTCGGTCGTTAAGTAAAGGCGTGGGAATGACAAGGTAATAGCAAGGAATTTTGATTACTTGGTCACCAAATAAACTTTTTTCAAAGTCAGATTCGGGATCTAAATCGTTCCAAAGTTTAATTACAACATAAAAAAGTTATCACAGGAATGGTTGGTGCTTTTACGCACGAATCTGGTGTTAAAACGAGTATAGTGAAGAAAAAAAGGAAAAAAAACTCTTTTTTTTGCACTATTTTTAGGGCTAGTCACTCGTCAAAAAGGACCCGTTCCGGGTTTTGAGAGGAGCCAATCTTCGTACTCGGCTGTCAAGTGTATGCATGAGTGGAAACAACTAAGAAAAAATAATCATTGGAAACTTCGGTCACTAAGTAAAGTCGTGGGAATGACAAGGTAATAGCAAGGCATTTTGATTACTTGGTCACCAAGTAAACTTTTTTCAACTTCGGGTTCCTACTCCAAATCGTTCCAAAAGTTTAATTACGACATAAAAAAGTTATTACAAGAGTGGTTTGTGCTTTTACGCACAAATATGGTGTTAAAACGAGTACAGCGAAGAAAAATGGGAAAAAAGGCATTTTTTGCCTTATTTTTAGGGCTAGTTACTTGTCAAAATGGAACCATTCCGGGTTTCGAGAGGAGCCATTTTTTTTGTCCTCGGCTGTCAAGTGTATGCACGAGTGGAAACAAGTAAAAAAAAATAACCATTGGAAACTTCGGTCGCTAAGTAAACGCATGAGAATGACATGGTAATAGCAACACATTTTGATTACTTGTTCACCAAGTAAACTTTTTTTAACTTCGGGTTTGGGCTCCAAAATGTTCTAAAAGTTTAATTACAACATAAAAAAGTTATCGCAAGTGTGGTTGGTGCTTTTACACACAAATATGGTGTTAAAACGAGTACAGTAAAGGCAAAGGAAAAAAAGGCTTTTTTTTGCATTATTTTTAGGACTAGTTACGTGTCAAAATTGACCCATTCTGAATTCTGAGAGGAGACAATCTTCGTCCTCGACTGTCAAGTCTAAAAAAGTAGCATGAGTGGAAAAAAAGTAAGAAAAAATAACAATCGGAAACTTTGGTCGTTAAGTAAAGTCGTGGGAATGACAAGGTAATAGCAAGGCATTTTGATTACTTGGTCACTAAGTAAACTTTTTTCAAAGTTAGGTTTGGGATCAAAATTGTTACAAAAGTAAAATTATAATATAAAAAAGTGATCACAGGAGTGGTTGTTGCTTTTACGAACGAATCTGTTGTTAAAACAAGTACAGTGAGAAAAAGTGGAAAAAATCATTTTTTGTCCCTTTTTTAGGGTTGATTGATTGTCAAAATGGACCCGTTCCGGGTTCAAAGTGGAGCCAATCTTCATCATCGGTTGTAAAGTGTATGCATGAGTAAAAATAATTAAGAAAAAATAACCATCAGAAACTTTGGTCGCTAACTAAAGGCGTGAGAATGACAAGGTAATAACAAGAAATTTTGATTACTTTCTCACCAAGTAAACTTTTGGGTTCGGGCTCAAAATAATTCCAAAATTTTAATTACAACATAAAAAAGTTATCACAAGAGTGGTTGGTGCTTTTACGCACGAATCTAGTATCAGAACAAGTACAATGAAAATAAAAGGGAAAAAAAGGCATTTATTTTTTGCACTATTTTTAGAGATGGTTACTTGTCAAAATGGACCCGTTCCGGGTTTTGAGAGGAGCCAAGTAAAGGCGAGGGAATGACAAGGTAATAGCAAGGCATTTTGATTACTTGGTCACCAAGTAAACTTTTTTCAACGTCGGGATCGGGCTCCAAATCATTCCAAAAGTTTAATTACAACATAAAAAACTTATCACAATAGAGGTTGGTGCTTTTACGCACGAATCTGGTGTTAAAACGAGTACAGTGAAGAAAAAGAAGAAAAAAGTCATTTTTTGCACTATTTTTAAGGCTGGTTACTTGTCAAAATGAACACGTTCTGGGTTTTGTAAGTAGTCAATCTTCGTTCTCTGCTGTCAAGTGTATGCATGAGTTGAAACAAGTAAGAAAAAATAACCATCAGAAACTTTGGTCGCTAAGTAAAGGCATGGGAATGACAAGGTAATAACAAGGCATTTTGATTACTTGGTCACAAAGTAAACTTTTTTCAACGTCGAGTTCGGGCTCCAAATCATTCCAAAAGTTTTATTACAACATAAAAAAGTTATCACAATAGTTGTTGGTGATTTTATGCACAAATTTGGTGTTAAAACGAGTACAGTGAAGAAAAAAAAGAAAAAATGACATTTTTTTTGCACTATTTTTAAGGCTGGTTACTTTTCAAAATGAACCCGTTCCGGGTTCCGTAAGGAGCCAATCTTCGTCCGCTGCAGTCAAATGTATGCATGAGTGGAACCAAGTAAGAAAAAATAACCATCAGAAACTTCGGTCGCTAAGTAAAAGCGTGGGAATGACAAGGTAATAGCAAGGCATTTTGATGACTTAGTCACCAAATAAGCTTTTTTCAAAGTCAAATTCAGGCTCTAAATCATTCCAAAAGTTTAATTACAACATAAAAAGTTATCACAATAATGGTTGGTGCTTTTACGCAGCAATCTAGTGTTAAAACAAGTACAGTTAAGAAAAAGAGGACAAAAAGGCATTTTTTGCACTATTTTTAGGGCTAGTTACTTCGGTCGCTAAGTAAAGTCGTGGGAATGACAAGGTAATAGCAAGGCATTTTGATTACTTGGTCACCAAGAAATCTTTTTTCAACGTCGGGTTCCTGCTTCAAATCGTTCCAAAAGTTTAATTACGACATAAAAAAGTTATCACAAGAGTGGTTGGTGCGTTTACGCACAAATCTGGTGTTAAAATGAGTACAGTTAAGAAAAAGGGTAAAAATGCATTTTTTGCCTTATTTTTAGGGCTGGTTACTTGTCAAAATTGAACCATTCTGGGTTCTAAGAGGAGCCAATTTTTTGTCCTCGGCTGTCAAGTGTATGCATGAGTGGAAACAAGTAAAAAAAGATAACCATTGGAAACTTCGGTCGGTAAGTAAAGACATGAGAGTGACAAGGTAATAGCAAAGAACTTTTATTACTTGGTCGCCAAGTAAACTTTTTTCAACGTCAGGTTCGGGCTCCAAATCATTCCAAAAATTTAATTGCAACATAAAAAAAATTATCAAAATAGTTGTTGGTGCTTTTACGCACGAATCTAGTGTTAAAACAAGTACAATGAAGAAAAAGGGGAACAAAAAACATTTTTTGCACTGTTTTAAGGGCGGGTTACATGTCAAAATGGACCCGTTCTGGGTTCCAAAAGGAGCCAATCTTCGTCCTTGGCTATCAAGTATATGCATGAGTGGAAACGAGTATTAAAAAACAATCATCGAAAACTTTGGTCGCTAAGTAAAGGCATGGGAATAACAAGGTAATAGCAAGGAATTTTGATTACTTGGTCACAAAGTAAACTTTTTTCAACGTTGGGTTCGGGATAAAATTTGTTCTAAGAGTTTAATTAAGATATAAAAAAGTTATCACAAGAGTGGTTGATGCTTTTAGTCACGAATTTGTTGTTAAAATGAGTCAAGTGAAGAAAAATGGTTAAAAAAGGTATGTTTTGCACATTTTTTAGGGCTTGTTAATTGTGAAAATTGACCCGTTCCGAGTTCTAAGAGGAGTCAATCTTCGTCCTCAGCTTTCAAGTGTATGCATGATTGGAAACTTCGGTCGCTAAGTAAAGGAGTGGGAATGACAAGGTAATAGCAAGACATTTTGATTACTTGGTCACCAAGTAAACTTTTTTCAACGTCGGGTTCAGGCTCCAAATCGTTCCAAAAGTTTAATTACAACATAAAAAAATTATCACAAGAGTGGTTGGTGCTTCGAATTCGGTGTTAAAATGAGTCAAGTGAAGAAAAAGGCAAAAAAGTCATTTTTTGCACTTTTTTAAGGGCCGGTTCTTTGTCAAAATGGACCCGTTCAGGGTTTCGAGTGGAGCCTATCTTCATCCTTGGCTATCAAGTATATGCATGAGTTGAAATGTAACGACCCGATTCCCGAGCCGTCGCTTGCTGCTTTTCTTACTTACTTTTTTACATTACTGACGACCCGAGAACCGGTCCGTTACTGGGTTCTCACTTACTTACCTACATTACTTTCTTACATTGGTGGAAAACTTGTTACTTTAATTTCTAAAAACTATCTTTAGTTTATGAAATAGTTTACAAGGAAAACCGTCGAATTGAAAAACATACATTTCTTCGTAAATAACAATTTTAAATCCCACCCTTTTAGTAAAGTACATAAGCATTTAATAATTTAAAACTGCAGCGGAAGAAAATTAGTTCAACGTAAGATACATTCATTTTCAAAACCTTTGTAATCCATCACTCCAAAATAAGTATATACATTTTAATTACATCTTCAAAACATTCAAAACATTTTACATTAAGACTGTGTGTGTCATGCGTCACTCCCCGTCGGTCATCACTCAATAAACTATATCATTTGGACACTCCTCTGCTCTAACTCCTTCATCAGTCACTTGCACCATTTCCTCCATTACATTTCCTACAGTGCAAAGCCTAAACTATGAGCCTAAAGCTTAGTAAGTAGCATGACTATAAATATGCAATGCATGAGTTTGCTATGTTGTTGATAAAATAATGCACAGTTTCATTCGTGTTTCTTAGGTTTCATATCTTTTACAGGATCTCAAGAACACTGCCCTCCACCTACTTGAACTTCTACTAGGCCCACTTACATGACTGCTTGGAGTGTTCAGGCCTGTAATAACAATTTACTTTACTGTTATGATATTTAAGTTCTTAATTCATCGGAGATGAAACATAATTAGCGTCTCATACCACCAATTATATCTCGTTTACCTCCAACTACGTTGTAAAAAATGCATGAAATCATTTCGTTGAAATTTTGTAAAACTATGATGCATGACATGTGACTATGAAACATTACTTAAATCACATCAAACATAATATGAAAATCAGCACACAACACACATCAAACATACATCCTAATCTTGGCAATGCAGTCCCACTTAAGGGCCAAACAATCTTAATACTAACTTACCATAGCAACTATCTTGAATCAATCCACTTCAGCCTCTTTTAATCCAATTGAGGACATAAACATATAGATTATTCAAGGATCAGAATTCAGGTAACATGACCTGTTTTATTGCGTAAAGTCATAACTTTTTATACCAATTTCAAACAACTATAACTTCCTCGATAATGATCCATTTGTGATGCTTAAGGTGTCAAATTGTTCCTTAAAGAGTCTACTAGAACTTCTTAGAAGACACCAAATTCAGAAAACGAGAGTATACATTGCTTTAAATCCATAACCGGTCGACCGCTGAAATCAAGGTGTCGACCGTTGTTCATAAACAGAGAGCATGCATTCTGAAATCGGGAACCGGTCGACCGAACTTACAAAACGGTCGTCCGAATTCCTCTCTCAATTTTTGTCCACTAACTTGCAACATCCATAACTTTGTCTACAAAGCTCCAAATTGAGTGATTCAAACGGCTATAGATCACTCTAAGAGTCTACGTTAACTCTTATAAAAGAAACAAACTCCAATTCACAACACATATCGATCGAATCTCCAAAACCCTAACTTTGAACATAATCAACTGATTTCACATTTCTTGGCATGAAATCATTCGTTTTTATCCAAACAATACCATCATTTTATCATCACTACACCTACGAGAAATTTAAAGGATAGAAAAATACCTTGAACTTCAGTCTCCACAAAAGCCTTAGAGTTTTCCACTTCACCTCTCTTGAGATAACTCACTTTCTCACTCTTTTCTCTCACAAAGCCTCTTTTCTTTCTCAATCTCACTCTCCCTTGTCAAGACATGAGAACTCATAGAGAAATAGGGAGAAGAAATCGTGCTAGAGGGAAGAATGGCAGGTCATACCTTTTTATGTCTTTTATTAATCAAAAACAAGGTTTCTTTCATGTCCACCCATCAGATTTTCTTTAAGTTTCCTATTGACTTTTAAACTCAAATCGGGGAAGGTGTCGACTGCTCGTCCATGGCGGTCGACCGGTTGACAAGCTGTCGACTGCTCGTCCATGGCGCTCGACCGGTTGACAAGGTGTTGACCGCTTAACCATTATTTCCTTCATCACCTTCAACCTACTAATTCACCAATATCCAAAATACCTTAACACTCTAATATTTAAGCAACATTCATAAAAATAAATCTTAAACACTTCCATCTTAAAGTCACAAGATTCTAAAATAAAAATGGGGGTTGTTACAGGAAACAAGTAATAAAAAATAACCATCAGAAACTTCGGTCGCTAAGTAAAGGCGTGGGAATAACGAGGTAATAGCAAGACATTTTGATTACTTGGTCACCAAGTAAACTTTTTTCAACGTCGGGTTCGGGCTCCAAATAATTTCAAAAGTTTGATTACAACATAAAAAAGTTATCACAAGAGTGGTTGGTGCTTTTACGCACAAATCTGGTGTTAAAACGAGTACAGTTAAGAAAAAGGGGAAAAAAGTCATTTTTTTGAATTTTTTTTAGGGCTAGTTACTTGTCAAAATGGACCCTTTCCAGGTTTTGAGAGGAGCCAATGTTCGTCCTCGGCTGTCAAGTGTATGCATGAGTGGAAACAAGTAAGAAAAAATAACCATAGAAAAGTTTGGGGGCTAAGTAAAGGCGTGGGAAGGACAAGATAATAGGAAGACATTTTGATTACTTGGTCACTAAGTAAACTTTTTTCAAAGTCGGGGTTCGGGTTCCAAATCATTTCAAAACTTTTATTACAACATAAACAAGTTATCACACGAGTGGTTGCTGCTTTTACATACGAATCTGGTGTTAAAACGAGTACAGTGAAGAAAAAGGGAAAAATGCTTTTTTTGCATTTTTTTAGGGCTTGTTACTTGTCAAAATGGACCCGTTCCGCGTTTTGGTAGGAGCCAATGTTCGTCCTCAGCTGTCAACTGTATGCATGAATGGAAACAAATAAGAAAAAATAATCATCGGAAACTTTGGTCGCTAAGTAAAGGCGTGGGAATGACAAGGTAATAACGAGACATTGTGATTATTTGGTCACCAACTACACAGTTTGCAACGTCGGGTTTGGGCTCCAAATCATTCCAAAAGTTTAATTACAATATAAAAAAGCTATCACAAGAGTGGTTTGTGCTTTTACGCACGAATCTTGTGTTAAAACGCGTCCAGTGAGAAAATTGGGAAAAAAGTCATTTTTTTGCACTTTTTTTAGGGTCGGTTCCTTGTCAAAATGTACCCGTTCAGGGTTTGGAGAGGAGCCAATCTTTATCCTCGACTGTAAAGTGTATGAATGAGTTAAAACAAGTAAGAAAAAATAACCATAGGAAACTTCGGTCGCTAACTAAAGGCGTTGGAATGAAATGGTAATAACAAGGCATTTTGATTACTTGGTCACCAACTAAACTTTTTTTAATGTCGGGTGCGGGCTCCAAATTGTTCCAAAAGTTTAATTACAAGATAAAAAAGTTATCACAAGAGTAGTTGGTGCGTTTACGCATGAATTTGGTGTTAAAACGAGTCCAGTGAAGAAAAAGGGGAAAAAAGTATTTTTTTTCACTTTTTTTAGGGCCAAAACTTGTCAAAATGGATCCGTTCCGAGTACCAAGAGGAGCCAATCTTCATCCTCAGCTTTCAAGTGTATGCATGAGTTAAAACAAGTAAGAAAAAATAACCATCGGAAACTTTAGTCGCTAAGTAAAGGCGTGGGAATGACAAGGTAATAGGAAGGCATTTTGATTACTTGGTCACCAACTAAACTTCTTTCAACTTCGGGTTCCTACTCCAAATCGTTCCAAAAGTTTAATTACGACATAAAAAAGTTATTACAAAAGTGGTTTGTGCTTTTACGCACAAATCTGGTGTTAAAACGAGTACAGTGAAGAAATAGTAGAAAAAAAACAATTTTTTTGTAGTATTTTTAGGGATGGTTACTTGTCAAAATGGACCCATTCTTGTTTCCGATAGGAGCCAATATTCGTCCTCGGCTATTAAGTGTATGCATGAATGAAAACAAGTAAGAAAAAATAATCATCGGAAACTTTGGTCGCTAAGTAAAGGCGTGTGAAGGACAAGGTAATATCAAGGCATTTTGATTACTTGGTCACCAAGTAAACTTTTTTTAATGTCGGGTTCAGGCTCGAAATCATTCCAAAAGTTTAATTGCAACATAAAAAGTTATCACAAGAGTGGTTGGTGCTTTTACGCAAAAATCATGTGTTAAAACGTGTACAGTGAAGAAAAAAGGAAAAATAGCATTTTTTGCACTTTTTTAGGGCTGGTTACTTGTCAAAATGGACCATTCCGCTTTTTTAGAGGAGCCAATGTTCGTCCTCGGCTGTCAACTTTATGCATGAATGGAAACAAGTAAGAAAAAATAACCATCGGAAACTTCAGTCGCTAAGTAAACGCGTGGGAATGACAAGGTAATAGCAAGGTATTTTGATTATTTGGTCACCAACTAAACAGTTTTCAACGTCGCGTTTGGGCTCCACATCGTTCCAAAAGTTTAATTACAACATAAAAAAGCTATCACAAGAGTGGTTGGTGCTTTTACGCAGGAATCTTGTGTTAAAACCAGTACAGCAAGGAAAAACAGGAAAAAATGCATTTTTTTGCACTTTTTTTAGGGCTGGTTGCTTGTCAAAATGGACCCGTTCCGCGTTTTGAGAGGAGCCAATGTTCGTCCTCGGCTGTAAAGTGTATGCATGATTGGAAACAAGTAAGAAAAAATAACCATCATAAACTTCGGTCGCTAAGTAAAGGCGTGGGAATGACAAGGTAATAGCAATGCATTTTGATTACTTAGTCATGAAGTAAACTTTTTTCAATGTCGGGTTCGGGCTTCAAATTATTCTAAAAGTTTAATTACATTATAAAAAAGTTATCAGAAGAGTGGTTTGTGCGATTACGCACGAGTCTGGTGTTAAAAAGAGTACAGTGAAGAAAAAGGGGGAAAAAAGCATTATTTGCACTTTTTTTAGGGCTGGTTACTTGTCAAAATGGAACCGTTTCGGTTTTCAAAAGGAGTCAATCTTCATCCTCGGCTTTCAAGTGTATGCATGAGTAGAAACAAGTAAGACAAAATAAGCATCGGAATTTCGGTCGCTAAGTAAAGACGTTGGAATGACAATGTAATAGTAAGGCATTTTGATTACTTGGTTACCAAGTAAACTATTTTCAACGTCGGGTTCGTGCTCCAAATTGTTCAAAAAGTTTAATTACCACATAAAAAGTAATCACAAGAGTGGTTGGTGCTTTTACGCACGAATCTGGTGTTAAAAAGAGTACAGTAAAAAAAATTGGAAAAAAGACAATTTTTTGCACTTTTTTCAGGCTTGTTTCGAGAGGAGCCAATTTTTGTTATCGGCTGTCAAGTCTATGCATGAGTGGAAGCAAGTAAGAAAAAATACCCATCGGAAACTTTGGTCGTTAAGTAAAGTCTTCGGAAGCACAAGGTAATAGCAATGCATTTTGATTACTTGGTCACTAAGTAAACTTTTTTCAACGTTGGATTCGGGCTCTAAATCGTTCCAATGGGTATCACAAGTGTGGTTGGTGCTTTTACGCAGAAATCTGGTCTTAAACCAGTACAATAAAGAAAAAGGGGAAAAAAAACATTTTTTTGCACTTTTTTTAGGGCTGGTTACTTGTCAAAATGGACCCGCTCCGCATTTTGAGGGTAGCCAATGTTCGTCCTCGGCTGTCAAGTGTATGCATGATTGGAAACAAGTAAGAAAAAATAATCATCTGAAACTTCGGTCGCTAAGTAAAGGCGTGAGAATTACAAGGTAATAGCAAAGAATTTTTATTACTTGGTCACCAAGTAAACTTTTTTCAACGTCGGGTTCGGGGGTTCCAAAAGTTTAATTACAACATAAAAAAGTTATTACAAGAGTGGTTGGTGCTTTTACGCATGAATCTGGTATTAAAATGAGTACAATGAAGAAAAAGGGAAAAAGGCATCTTTTGCACTTTTTAGGGCTGGTTACTTTTAAAAATGGAGGAGCCAATCTTTTTCCTCGTCAATCAAATGTATGCATGAGTAGAAAAAAGTAAGAAAAAATAACCATCGGAAACTTTGGTCGCTAAGTAAAGTCAGGGAAGCACAAGGTAATACCAATGCATTTTGATTACTTGGTGACCAAGTAAACTTTTTTCAACGTCGGATTCGGCTCTAAATCGTTCCAAAAGTTTAATTACAACATAAAAAAGTTATCACAAGAGTGGTTGGTGCTTTTACGCAAGAATCTAGTGTTAAAACGAGTACAATAAAGAAAATTTGGAAAAAAGGCATTTTTTGCACTTTTTTAGGGTTGGTTAGTTCTCAAAATGAACCCGCTCCGTGTTTTAAGGGGAGCCAATGTTTGTCCTCGGTTGTAAAGTGTATGCATGATTGGAAACAAGTAAGAAAAGATAAGCATCTGAAACTTCGGTCGCTAAGTAAAGGCGTGGGAATGACAAGGTAATATCAATGCATTTTGATTACTTGGTCATGAAGTAAACTTTTTTCAACGTCGATTTTGGGCTTAAAACTATTCCAAAAGTTTAATTACAACATAAAAAAGTTATCAGAAGAGTGGTTTGTGCTTTTACGCACGAGTCTGGTATTAAAAAAAGTACAGTGAAGAAAAAGGGGAAAAAATGCATTTTTTTGCACTTTTTTTATGGCTGGTTACTTGTCAAAATGGAACCGTTCCAGGTTCTGAGATGAGCCAATCTTCGTCCTCGGCTTTCAAGTGTATGCATGAGTGGAAACAAGTAAGACAAAATAAGCATTGTAACTTCAGTAGCTAAGTAAAGGCGTGGGAATGACAATGTAATTGTAAGGCATTTTGATTACTTTGTTACCTAGTAAACTTTTTTCAACATCGGGTTCGGGCTTCAAATCATTTTCAAAAGTTTGATTTCAAGATAAAAAAGTTATCACAAGAGTGGTTGGTGCTTTGGCGCAGGAATCTGGTTTTAAAAAAAGTACAGTGAAGAAAAAGGAGAAAAAACATTTGTTTGTAGTATTTTTAGAGATGGTTACTTGTCAAAATGGATCCATTCCAATTTCCGAGAGGAGCTAACCTTTGTCCCTGGTTGTCTAGTGTATGCATGAGTGGAAACAAGTAAGACAAAATAACCATGGCAAAGTTTGGTCGCTAAGTAAAGTCTTGGGAATGAGAAGGTAATATCAAGGCATTTTTATTACTTGGTCACTAAGTAATCCCAAATCGTTCAAATAATTTTAATTACAACATAAAAAAGTAATCCCAAGAGTGGTAGGTGCTTTTACGCAAGAGTCTGGTGTTAAAACGACTACAGTGAAGAAAAATGGGAAAAAGACATTTTTTGCACTTTTTTTAGGGCTTGATATTTGTCAAAATGGACCGTTCCGGGTTACGAGAGGAGCCAATCTTCGTCATCGGCTGTCAAATGTATGCATGAGTGGAAAAAAGTATGAAAAAATAACCATCGGAAACTTCGGTCGCTAAGTAAAGGCGTGGGAATAACAAGGTAATAACAATGCATTTTAATTACTTAGTAACTTAGTAAGTTTTTTTAACATCAGGTTCGTGCTCCAAAACATTCCAAAATTTAATTACAACATAAAACAATTCTGACAAGAGTGGTTGGTGCTTTTACGCACGAATCTGGTGTTAAAACGAGTACGGTGAAGAAAAAAGGGAAAAAAGGCATTTTCTTGCACTATTTTTAGGCTGGTTACTTGTCAAAATGGACCGGTTCCGGGTTCCAAGAGTAGCGAATCTTCGTCTTTGGATTTCAAGTGTTTGCATGAGCAGAAACTAGTAAGAAAAAATAATCATCGGAAACTTCGGTCGCTAAGTGAAGCCGTGGGAATGACAAGGTAACAACAAGACATTTTGATAACTTGGTCACCAAGTAAACGTTTTTCAATGTCGGATTAAGGTTCCAAATCATTTCAAAAGTTTAATTAAAACATAAAAAAGTTATCACAAGAGTGGTTGGTCCTTTTACGCACGATTCTGGTTTTAAAACAAGTAGAGTGAAGAAAGAGGGGAAAAAAGGCTTTTTTTTAGGGCTGGTTACTTGTCAAAATTGACCCGTTCCGGGTTCCGAGAGGAGGCAATCTTCGTCCTTGGCTGTCAAGTGTATGCATAAGTGGAAACAAGTAAGAAAAAATAACAATCAGAAACTTCGGTCGCTAAGTAAAGGCGTGGGAATGACAAGGTAATACCATGACATTTTGATTACTTGGCCACCAAGTAAACTTTTTTCAACGTCGGGTTGGGGCTTTAAATCATTCCAAAACTTTAATTACAACATAAAAAAGTTATCACAAGAATGGTTGGTGCTTTTACGCACGAATCTGATGTTAAAACGAGTACAATGAAGAAAAACGGAAAAAATATGCATTTTTTACACCTTTTTTAGGGCTGGTTACTTGTCAAAATGGACCCGTTCCGGGTTCCGAGAGGAGCCGATCTTCGTCCTCGGCTATTAACTGGATGCATGAGTGGAAACACGTAAGAAAAAATAACCGTTGAAAACTTCTGTCGTTAAGTAAAGGCGTGAGAATGACAAGGTTATTACCTTGTCATTCTCACGCCTTTACTTAGTCAGCAAGTAAACGCTTTTCAACGTCGGGTTCGGGCTCCAAATCGTTCCAAAAGTTTAATTACAACATAAAAAAGTTATTACAAGAGTGGTTGGTGCTTTTACACACGAATCTGGTGTTAAAACGAGTACATTGAAGAAAAATGGAAAAAAAAGGAGTTTTTTTGCACTATTTTTAGGCAGGTTACTTGTCAAAATGAACCCGTTCCGGGTTCCAAGAGGAGCCAATCTTCGTTTTTGGATGTCAAGTGTATGCATGAGCAAAAACCAGTAAGAAACAATAATCATCAGAAACTTCGGTCACTAAGTAAAGGCGTGAGAATGACTAGGTAATAACAAGACATTTTGATTACTTGGTCACCAAGTAAACATTTTTCAACGTCACGTTGAGGCTCCAAATCATTCCAAAAGGTTAATTACAACATAAAAAAGTTATCACAAGAGTAGTAAGTGCTTTTACGGGCAAATTTGTTTTTTAAAATTATAGTGAAGGAAAAGGGGAAAAAAGGCTTTTTTTGCACTTTTTTTAGGGCTTGTTACTTGTAAAAATGGACCCGTTCCAGGTTCAGAGAGGAACCAATCTTTGTGCTTGGTTGTCAAGTGTATGCATGAGTGGAAACAAGTAAGAAAAAATAACAGTCGGAAACTTGGGTCGCTAGTAAAGGCGTGGGAATGACAAGGTAATAGCAAGGCTTTTTGATTTTTTCAACGTGAGGTTAAGGTTCCAAATTATTTCAAAAGTTTAATTACAACATAAAGAAGTCATCACAAGAGTGGTTGGTGCTTTTACGCACGAATCTAATTTTAAAACAAGTATAGTGAAGAAAAAGGGGAAAAAAGGCTTTTTTTGCACTTTTTTTTAGGGCGGGTTACTTTTCAAAATGGACCCGTTCTGGGTTCCGAGAGGAGCCAATCTTCTTCCTCGGCTTTCAAGTATATGCATGAGTGGAAACAAGTAAGAAAAAATAACCATCTGAAATTTTGGTTGCTAAGTAAAGGCGTGGGAATGGCAAGGTAATAGCAAGACATTTTGATTACTTGGTCACCGAGTAAACTTTTTTCAACATGAGGTTAAGGCTCCAAATCGTTCCAAAAGTTTAATTACAACATAAAGAAGTCATCACAAGAGTGGTTGGTGCTTTTACGCACGAATCCGGTTTTAAAACAAGTATAGTGAAGAAAAAGGGGGAAAAAGGATTTTTTTGCACTTTTATAGGGCTCATTACTTTTCAAAATGGACCCGTTCCAGGTTCCGAGAGCAGCCAATCTTCGTCCTAGGCTGTCAAGTGTATGCATGAGTGGAAAAGAGTAAGAAAAAATACCCATCAGAAATTTCGGTTGCTAGGTAAAGGCGTGAGAACGACAAGTTAATAACAAGGCATTTTTATTACTTGGTCACCAAGTAAACTTTTTTCAACGTTTGGTTCGGGCTCCAAATCATTTCAAAAGTTTAATTACAACATAAAAAAGTTATCACAAGAGTGGTTGGTGCTTTTACGCACGAATCTTGTTTTAAAACGAGTACGGTGAAGAAAAAGGGAAAAAATAGGCATTTTTTACACTTTTTTTAGGGCTGGTTACTTGTCAAAATGGACCCGTTCCGGGTTCCGAGAGGAGCCAATCTTTGTCCTCGGCTGTTAAGTATATGCATGAGTGGAAACACGTAAGAAAAAATAACCATCGGAAATTTCGGTTGCTGAGTAAAGTCGTGGGAATGACAAGGTAATAACAAGACATTTTGATTACTTGGTCACCGAGTAAATTTTTTTCAACGTCAGGTTAAGGCTCCAAATCATTCCAAAAGTTTACTTACAACATAAAAAGTTATCACAAGAGTGGTTGGTGCTTTTACGCACAAATCTGGTGTTAAAACAAGTATAGTGAAGAAAAAGGGGAAAAAATGCTTTTTTGCACTATTTTTTTTGCACTATTCTTCGGTCGCTTAGTAAAGGCATGGGAATAACAAGGTAATAACTTCTGGTGTTAAAATTGTTGGCTTTAAAAGTGTTTTTAAAGTAATCAATTGTTTTTTATGATAACTATGTAAGTTGAGCATGAAAGATAAATTAAACTACTTTACAATGCTTAAATTAGACTTAACCATTCATGAGAAATACCCTCTTTGAAGGGTAAAATTAAAGTCTAACAATTTGTTTAAGTGCTGCAGAAATTTCAAATATATATGTAGTTTGTGTCAACCCATAGTGTCATTGTGTCGACCCTTAGTGGTTTGTGTCGACCCTTAGGTGTTTGTGTCGACCCCTGTTCAAAATAGAAGCTTAGCCAGTCATATTTTGTGTCGACCCTTAGTGTGTTTGTGTCGACCCCTGTTTAAAACAGAAGCTAAGTCTTTCATTCCTTGTGCAACGAACAATTTGTGTCGACCCACCTATAAATCTTGTGTCGACCCAAAAAGGCATTACAGCGTGCAAATGTGTCGACCAATCCAAACTATCTGTGTCGACCCCAGAAAAGACATTGTGTCGACCACAACACCAAATGTGTCGACCCTACAACGTTGAGCCTGCACTTTACATGTCGACTCCATCGTTTATATTATGTCGACCCAACCCATTTGTGTCGACCCCATCCTACTTGTGTCGACCCTAGCCTTCTCCAGAGACGAGTACTTTAGTGTTTGTGTCGACCCCAACAGAATTTGTGTCGACCCCAACTTTTCTAAGAGAATGATTCTTCAAGGTTGTGTCGACCACACAAACATTGTGTCGACCCCAACAATTTCCATAGAAGAATTTGTATCGACCTCAACAGCAAATGTGTCGACCCAATTCAGCAGATCAGCACCAACGGTCAGAAAATTGTCAACAGCTATATTTATGATGTATCTATCGGCTAGTGTTTGTGTCGACCCTAACAGGAATTGTGTCGACCCAACTGGACAGATCAGCTGGAATCTATAAATAGATGAAGCGACCTTATTTCGAGTAGGAGATTTTTTACGAAGAGAAAACACGCCCAAACTCTGCCAAATATATTTTCAAATATCTCTGTTACTCTCTCATCATTGTATTCATCTTTGATCATCATTCTTGTGATCGAGAGAGTCGGTTTAGAAACCGCAAACTTCTTAAACACTCTTGTTGATGAATTCATTGTAAAAGGGGTGATGCTCCTTCAAGAAAAGAGTCATTATAAAAGGGGTGACGTGATGTGCCATGAGACTCGGGCCCAACAAGCCGAGAATTTTATACTAACTTGGTTGCTCATTTTGTAGGGAACATCATCACGGAGAAACCCTCGGAGTTAGATCAAGACCGGCCGAGAACGTGCATCATGTGGCACCCCGAGCTGGACACCGTAGACCGCGCCAAGACCGCCCACATCGGGCCAGCAGACGCGATGCCAGGCAGGACAGATCGCGCCAAGGTCGCCCACACCAGGCCGGCCACGGCGCGGAACGACACAGACCGCGCCCAGACAGCGCCCCACGGGCCAGCCGACACGGCCCATGCCGAGTCCCATTAAGGGGCTCGGCCCCCTTCAATAAGTGGCCGAGCGCCACATTTCCTTTCAGAAATTAGAGACTTAGAAGAGTAAGAAGAGCAAGCCCAAGTCACGAAAAGACGAAGTTTAAGGCCCGCGATCCGACATGGCCGAAGCCCAAGCAACATGGAAGAAGCCCGCGAACACTTAGCATTTTTAGTCGTGCCAAAATCTTCTGGAAGGAGCCATATAGCGGGAAAATATCAACTAGAGAGATAAGGGGAAATTCGCACACGAAAATCCCATAAGACTCGGAAATCCCGATTACCTCGGTAAATCCCGAGAATCACGGGATCCTTCCCCAGCGCGCGCGCCCGCACCCTACAGCGTCCACCCGAGTGCGCACCCGACCGCGACCCGGCCGCGCCATCCACAACGCTGACACGCTCCTTGCGCATCCGGATCCATCTGCTTACCGACAACGATACTGCGCGCGCCCAAGCACCCAGACCCGGCTACAACCAACGACACGCAATCCCGCGATTCTAGTGCCACATCACTGATCCGCGCCTTCACGATCCTAGACTTCCAACTTGATCGACGGCTTACGATTCTTACTTAGTATTTTCCTTTTATGTTTTTGTCTATTTAAGAGGCACTTAGCCTCTATTGAAAGTAGTGAATTTTTATCAATACAAAGTGCTCATCGCCTTTTGATAATTCCCTCAAATTGCACTCAAGGCATCATCTAGCAAACAAGAGAAAATCGAAAATGAAAGTGAAGATGATGATGATGAGGAGTTGGACCTCCTATCGAGGAGATTCAAAAAGTTCTTCAAGAAGAAAAGGATGGATGCAAGACGACCTTCAAAAAAGAGAAAGCATCTGATGACCAAGAAAAGGAAGTCAAATGCTATGAGTGTGGGAAATTGGGACACTACAAGTCCGATTGTCCAAAAATCAAGAAGCCTTACAAGCCCAACAAGAAGAAGGCTATGAAAGCAACATGGGATGATAGCGAGAGTGCAACCTCTTCCGAGGATGAAGAGGTGGCAAACATGTGCTTCATGGCAAAGGAAGACAAGGTACACATCTCCTCTAGTGATAGTGATAGTGATTTTGATGATAATGAGGATATTATGAGTACTTTCAACGCCTTGCTCGATGATTTTGACATGCTAAAAAATAAGTATAAGGAATTGAAAAAGGAGCATGTTGCACTAGTTAAGACGCATGATAGTTGTAGAACCGTTGTGCATGATGAGTTGGAAACTTTAAAGAAAAAGAACCTTGACTTGAATGATATAGTTCTCAAGTTCACTAACGGTAGTAAGAACTTGAACATGCTTTTAGGAAGTCAAAGGGTGACATTTAAAAAGGCCGGCATAGGTTATGAATCCCATACTAAGAAAAAGAACTATAATAGCTTCTTTGTGAAACCTAGTGCCTATAACAAATTCAATAGAATAGGACACCAAGCTTTTACTTGTCTTGTGAACTCGATAGTTAGAAAATCAAAGGTTGTTGAGAAATGGGTTCCCAAAGGAACTAATGCTAACTCTCTAGGACCCAAAATGGTTTGGGTACCTAAAAAACTTGTTTGATTTGTCGTGTAGGTGGAGGTCTCCCTTGCAAAGAATTTGTGGTACCTCGATAGTGGTTGTTCGAGGCATATGACGAGAGACCCTTCAAGATTTTCTTCCATGATGTGCAATCGAAGCAAATCATGGACATGGACCCGACGAGCACGAGAGATTTTACTAACCTAGTTGCTTATTTTACAGGAAACATAACTTCAGAACTTCCGTCCGAACATGATCGGGAGCGACCTAAAGTCTCGATCATGTGGTATCCGACAACGCCAGGCCACGACGCACCTGACGCACCGACCCATCACACGGCCGAGGCTCTCGACCGAGACACGCCCGACGCCCAACGAATGCCCCACAAACTCGACCCGACGACCAATGGAGACATGGTCGTCGGCCTTGCCGAAGTCCACTGGGGCTTTGGCCCGTTTGAATAAGTGACCGACATGGGAGAATGCTCAATCCAAAATCGCCACGGATCAAGTGTTCAACCATGGGCCCTATTTTCGGTCACACTTAGTTTATTTCTTTTCAGCCAGCAATTAGCCTTAGAAAAGGAAGAAAAGACAGCCCAAGAAGAGGAGCGCTCATTCCATAGGAGAAGGCCCACGAAAGTGTCGACCCCTTATATCAAAGTCTCGACCCCTTATACCAAGGTGTCGACCGCTGAAATATCAAGGTGTCGACCGCTAAAATATCAAGGTGTCGACCGCTTGTATCAAGGTGTCGATCGCTGATAAATCAAGGTGTCGACTGCTTGTATAAAGGTGTCGACCGGTTGCTCAACTTCGGCCAACTAGAAGACCTTGACCAATTTCCACCGGCCACCTAACTTAAATCTTTAAGTAATGTGATTATTTGGTTAAGGAAAAGACAAGGTTCAAATTGGCACGGATATATCTCTTAAATGTCCGAAGATCATCCCTCGGACGCTCACAAGATCTTTCACCAACAACCGGCGAACCACAAGGGATTTTCATCCATAAAATCCGTGATCAATCTGTTGAATCTTCAGAGGATCTTTGAGTAACAACTTTGCAAAATAACCATGAAGATCCCACAACATCCGAGATTAGATCAACCACCGGTTTGGTCTTTTTCATACAAGCCGCGCACATGCTGAGTCATTATCGGACAACCGAGGAACCAGATCACGTGACACTTCATGCTGACCACCGAGACCATTTTAGAAGCCAAGGATCCAAATTGGCTCGAGCCATCTTTCATGGCTCGAAGATTATTACACTCGGTGCCACCTCTCGGACAACCACCGTCACCTTCGGTCAAGACTCCAAGCCAATCATGCCAATCCTCATGAACCAAGCCTAAAGTCAACCGGAGACCTTCCGAAGTAATCTTAGGCATTCAAGTCATCCAAGGGCTTAACTTATCTTTCTTAGCCTTTTATCTTTTACGTTTTAGTATCTAAGTGTAACACCTTACACTTTAATGATAGAGAGAATTTTTTAGTAAAATTGTGCATTGCACCTTCTTCCTAACAAGTCTAAGCTCCCTCCGACGTATACTTCTCTGGTGAGTCATATCTGGCCGAGAACGTCAACCCTCTCACGTACGATCGGTGCATCACATCCGAGTGCGGGCGAGGCCTACCGAGGAG
Source organism: Begonia fuchsioides (assembly GCA_003255005.1). Lineage (NCBI taxonomy): Eukaryota > Viridiplantae > Streptophyta > Magnoliopsida > Cucurbitales > Begoniaceae > Begonia > Begonia fuchsioides. Next base: position 44,723 of record QAOC01024169.1, read on the forward strand.
AACACTTTGATTCCTCTAGTGTTCAAATTGTCCAGCCATATCAACACCAAAACTCGCAAGAGTTTATCCATTCCATCCCCCGAGCTATCAATCCCTCCATTACCCGAAATTCACCACCTTTTCCATCAACTAAGCCATTACACTATTTAACCGAGCCATCTCCGTTTTCATTCAACCATTCCCCATTATTCCCATCACAAATCACTTCCGCAACGCAACTCCACAATTCGCACGACCCATTTTTCCTATTTGCCGCACTCACCACTAATTCGAGCCCCGCGTGCATGCATTCTTCCTATAAAGGTGCGCCGACCCGCGAGGAAGGCACATCATTTCATCAAGCAAAAGAAAGGGAATGTCTCTTTTGGAGGAAATCAAAAAGGGAAGATTATAGGTATTGGCAATATCGATAATCCCTCTTGCCCTATTATTGAAAATTCCCTTTTAGTTGATGGTTTAAAGAAAAATTTATTGAGCATTAATCAACTTTGTGATAAGGGATATAGGGTAATTTTTTATTCCAAATCCTGTTTATTAGAAGATAGCTCAAGTGGTAAAATCTTATTTATTGGCTATCGTTCTGATAATGTTTATACAATTGATTTGGATAATGTTTCTTGCTTTGATGAAAAATGTTTTAGTGCAACATCCTCTCTAGATAGTTGGGCATGGCATAGGAGATTAGGACATGTTAGCATGCATACCTTAGCTAAGATTGCTAAGAAGAATTTAGTTAGAGGCCTTCCAAAGATTTCCTTTGAGAAGGATAGGATTTGTGATGCATATCAAATGGGGAAACAATCAAAATCCTCATTTTCTTCTAAATCGGTTATTTCAACATCCAAACCTCTCCAGCTTCTCCACTTAGATCTTTTCGGCCCTTCTAAAGTAGCTAGCCTAGGTGGCAAGGATTATGCCCTTGTAATTGTTGATGATTTCTCAAGATTTACTTGGGTATACTTTCTTAGATCTAAGGATGAATCTTTTGAGATTTTCTCTTCCTTTAGGAAGAAAGTTCAAAATGAAAAAGGTCTCTCTATTGTAGCTATCCATAGTGATCATGGCGGAGAATTTGAAAATGAGAAATTTGAGCTTCTATGTCTTAAGCATGGGATCAATCATAATTTCTCATCTCCTAGGACTCCTTAACAAAATGGAGTTGTTGAGAGAAAGAATAGATCTCTGCAAGAGCTTGCTAGGACAATGCTCAACGAAAACTCTCTTCCTAAGTATTTTTGGGTGGAAGCCGTAGCTACGGCATGCTATACGATAAATCGAGTATCAATCCGTCCAATATTAGAAAAGACCCCCTATGAACTATGGTCAGGTAAAACTCCTAGTGTTAAGTATTTTAGGCCCTTTGGATGCAAATGTTATATTTTAAACACCAAGGACAACCTAGGAAAATTTGATTCAAAAACGGATTTTGGAATCTTCCTTGGATACTCTTTGTCTAGCAAGGCTTATAGAGTATTCAACAAGAGGACCCTAGTTGTTGAGGAATCTATACACGTTACCTTTGATGAGTCCTCTCCACCTTTAGAGCACTTAGAACCTAGTGATGATTTGGAAAGAGAGATGGATTCTTTGAGTCTAGATGACAATGAGAAAAGTTCTTTAGATGTCATTCCTTCGGAAAGTCCTCCAAGCTCTCTAGGATTAGAGCCAAGTAACATTGTCAATAATGGCCTACCTAAAGAATGGAGATATTCCAAAAGCCATCCCTTAGAGGACATTGTAGGTAATCCTAGTTTGGGCGTCAAAACTAGAGCCTCCCTTAGGAACTTGTGTGCTAACGTAGCTTTTATTTCTCAAGTGGAGCCTAAGAAATTTGATGAGGCCATATTGGATGAAAATTGGATAATGGCCATGCAAGAGGAACTAAATCAATTTGAGAGAAACCAAGTATGGGAGTTAGTTCCTAGACCTAATGATCGCACCATCATTGGAACTAAATGGGTATTCAAGAATAAACTAGATGAACATGGTGTTGTCATTAGAAACAAGGCAAGATTGGTTGCAAAAGGATACAATCAAGAAGAGGGGATAGATTTTGAAGAAACCTTTGCACCAGTAGCACGATTGGAGTCAATTCGTATGCTACTTGCCTATGCGTGCCAGAAAAATTTCACTTTATTTCAAATGGACGTTAAGAGTGCCTTCCTAAATGGGTATATAATGGAAGAAGTTTATGTGGAGCAACCTATTGGCTTTGAAGCCTTTGACAATGTAGACCACGTTTATAAGCTTCATAAAGCTCTTTATGGTCTTAAAGAAGCTCCTTGTGCTTGCTATGATAGGTTAAAGAACTTTCTTTTAGAGAGAGAGTTCAAAATGGGAAAATTGATTCAACCCTCTTCACTAAACACAATGGTGATGACTTGCTCCTTGTCCAGATTTTTGTGGACGATATCATTTTTGGAGCCTCAAACAAAAAAATTTGCGATAGCTTTGCTTCTCTCATGCAAGATGAATTTGAGATGAGCATGATGGGAGAGCTTAAATTCTTTCTAGGACTCCAAATTAGACAATCCTTAGAGGAAACATTCATTTGTCAAGAAAAATATGTCAAAGAATTGCTTAAGAGATTCATATTGGACTCTTGCAAATCCTCTAGAACTCCCATGAGTACCACAACTAAATTGGACAAAGATGAAAATGGTCAACTTATGGACATTAAGAAATATCATGGTATGATTGGATCTCTTCTATATCTAACCACTAGTAGACCCGATATTCTTTTTAGTGTATGTCTTTGTGCTAGATTTCAAGTGGCACCTAAAGAATCCCACTTAAAAGTTGTCAAAAGAATTTTCAAATACTTGAGTGGAACAGCAAATTTAAGATTATGGTATCCCAAGGGAACCTCGCTTAACTTAATTGGATATACAGATTTGGATTATGCCGGGAGCCTTGTGGATAGAAAGAGCACTAGTGGCTCTTGTCAATTTCTAGGAGAATCATTAGTTTCATGGTTTTCTAAGAAACAAAACTCAGTAGCACTTTCAACCACCGTAAGTGAGTATATCGCAGCTGGAAGTTGTTGTGCACAAATGCTTTGGATGAAGCATACCTTAGAAGACTACAATCTCTCATTCTCTAAGATTCCTATCATGTGTGACAACACTAGTGCTATAAATATCAGTAAAAATCATATACTTCATTCTAGAACTAAGCATATAGAAATAAGATATCATTTTATCAAAGATCACGTCCAAAAAGAGGATATCATCTTGGAATTTGTCAAATCAAGTGATCAATTAGCTGATATATTTACTAAACCCTTGTATGAGAAGACCTTCAATGAAATTAGAATTAGATTGGGAGTAATTCAGCTTAATGGTGTTTAGAAACATCATCCTATTCCTGCTTATTCTTTTTGATAATGTCAATGGGGGAGAAAATAAATGATGCTAATGCACAGGTTATATTATTCTGTCATGCATGAGTGTCTTTGTAAGGGGGAGCATTGTTTATCTTTTATACATGCTATGTCTATGGGGGAGCAATTTATCTTTCAATTGTTTTTTGTCATCATCAAAAAGGGGGAGATTATTGGCTTTAAAAGTATTTTTAAAGCAATCAATTGTTTTTTATGATAACTATGTAAGATGAGCATGAAAGACAAAATAAACTACTTTACAATGCTTAAATTAGACTTAACCATTCATGAGAAATACCCTCTTTGAAGGGTACAATTAAAGTCTAACAATTTGTTTAAGTGCTGCAGAAATTTCAAATATATATGAAGTTTGTGTCAACCCATAGTGTCATTGTGTCAACTCTTAGTGGTTTGTGTCAACCCTTAGGTGTTTGTGTCGACCCCTGTTCAAAACAGAAGCTTAGCCAGTCATATTTTGTGTCGACCCTTAGTGTGTTTGTGTCGACCCCTGTTTAAAACAGAAACTAAGTCTTTCATTCCTTGTGCAACGAACAATTTGTGTCGACCCACCTATAAATCTTGTGTCGACCCAAAAAGGCATTACAGCGTGCAAATGTGTCGACCAATCCAAACTGTGTGTGTCGACCACAGAAAAGGCATTGTGTCGACCACAACACCAAATGTGTCGACCCCACAACGCTGAGCCTGCACTTTACATGTCGACTCCATCGTTTATATTATGTCGACCCAACCCATTTGTGTCGACCCCATCCTACTTGTGTCGACCCTAGCCATTTCCAGAGACGAGTACTTTAGTGTTTGTGTCGACCCCAACAAAATTTATGTCGACCCCAACTTTTCTAAGAGAAGGATTCTTATAGGTTGTGTCGACCACACAAACATTGTGTCGACCCCAACAATTTCTAGAGAAGAATTTGTATCGACCTCAACAGCAAATGTGTCAACCCAATTCAGCAAATCAGCACCAACAGTCAGAAAATTCTCAACGGCTGTATTTATGATGTATCTACCGGCTAGTGTTTGTGTCGACCCCAACAGGAATTTTGTCGACCCAACTGGACAGACCAGCCGCAATCTATAAATAGATGAAGCGACCTTATTTTGAGTAAGAGTTTTTTGATGAAGAGAAAACACGCCCAAACTCTGCCAAATTTATTTTCAAATATCTCTCTTACTCTCTCATCATTGTATTCATCTTTGATCATCATTCTCGTGATCGAGAGAGTCGGTTTAGAAACCGAAAACTTCTTAAACACTCTTGTTGAGGAATTCATTGTAAAACCGGTGTCATTGTGTCGACCCTTAGTGGTTTGTGTCAACCCTTAGGTGTTTGTGTCGACCCCTGTTCAAAACAGAAGCTTAGCCAGTCATATTTTGTGTCGACCCTTAGTGTGTTTGTGTCGACCCTTGTTTAAAACATAAACTAAGTCTTTCATTCCTTGTGCAACGAACAATTTGTGTCGACCCACCTATAAATCTTGTGTCGACACCTACCCTGATTTGAGATGAAAAGTCAGCCAAAATGTGGAGAATCCTGATAGATGGATGTCAGAGAAACATTGTTTTTTATTAATAAGGACATAAGAAGGCATGGTCTACCATTTCCCTTCCAGCATGATTTCTTCTCCCTATTTTACTCTAAGTTCTCACGTCTAGATCAAGGGGAGAGTAAGATTGAGAAAGAAAAGAGGTATTGTGAGGGGAAAAGAGTGAGAAAGTGAGTTATCTCAAGAGAGGTGCGGTGGAAAACTCTAAAGCTTTCGTGGAAGCTGAAGTTCAAGGTAATTTTTCTATCCTCTTAAGTTATTCTAGGTTCAGTAATGATAAAATGATGGTATTGGTTGGATTGGTGGATAAATATGAATGATTTCATGTCAATTGCTATAAAATTGGTTAATTATGTACAAAGTTAGAGTTTTGGAGATTCGTTCGATATGTGGTACAAATTGGAGTTTTTTTTCATAAGAGTTCAAGTAGACTCTTTGAGTGATCTATAGCCGTTTCAATCACTCAATTCGGAGCTATGTAGACAAAGTTATGGATGTTGCAAGTTTGCAGACAAAAAATGGGAGAGGAATTCGGATGATCATTTTGTAAGTTAGGTCGTCCGTTTTGTAACCGGTCGACCGGTTCCGGATTTGTGAAAGGCATGCTCTCTATTTATGAACAGTAGTCAACACCTAGATTTAAGCGGTCGACCGGTTCTGGATTTTAAGCATTGTATACTCTCATTTTCTGAATTTGGTGTCTTCTAAGAAGTTACAGTAGACTCTTTCAGGAACAATTTGATACCTTAAGCAACCCAAATGGATCATTAACGAGGAAGTTATAGTTGTTTGAAGTTGAGATAAAAAGTTAAGAGTTTATTACTTCTGATCCTTGAATGATCTATATGTTTAGGTCCTCAATTGGATTAAAATAGGCTCAAGTGGATTTATTCAAGATAGCTGCTAAGGTAAGTTAGTATTAAGATTGTTTGGCCCTTAAGTGGGACTGCATTGCAAAGATTAGGATGTATGTTTGTTGTGTGTTGTGTGTTTATTTTAATATTATGTTTGATGTGATTTAAGTAATGTTTCATAGTCACATAGTCATGCATCATAGTTTTACAAAATGTCAACGAAATGATTTTATGCATTGTTTTACAACGTAGTTGGAGGTAAACGAGATATAATTGGTAGTATGGGACGCTAATTATGTTTCGTCTCCGATGAATTAAGAACATGAATAACAGAACAATAAAGTAAATGGTTATTATAGGTCTGAACACTCCAAGCAGTAATGTAAGTGGGCCCGGGGAGAATGACATGCCACGGATTGGCATGCCAAGCGGAGCAATCACCCGAGCCCGAGCTCAGAATTTTTCTAATATGTTTGTTAATTTTGCAGGAAAATTAATTGAAGAATTATATATTTCTAAGCAAACTTTGGAGGATCAAACAAGGCCAAAACACATCATAATTTGGCATGGAGAAAAGGAGGATTTGCAACCAACAACCGAGAGCTCCGGAATCAAGCCCGAACCCGAACCCGATGTAAGTACCACGTTGCATGGAAAGTTGGAGTCCCATGCAAAAGTGATCAAAGGTTCCACGACTCAACTCTCCAGCATTTACATGGATTGAAGGAATTTTATCGCATTTTTAGCTTAATTTTTACGTGAATTTTACGTTGGATATTTGGAGAACCCGAGAGGGTTTCTCGTCTAGGTTTTATTTTGTTTATTTTTGCGTGCTTGCATGGGGTTTTGCATGAGGTATTTTTGGCTAAGATGATGTGCCACAGATTAGCACATCATCAAGAGGAAGCAAACTATTTTCTAATGAGTTTGTTGATTTTGTAGGAAGCTTGTTTTATAAAGGTTTAATCAAGAATCCAAAGATGAAGGGCATGGTGAGCCCTAGTTGTCAAGTGGGGTTGATGCATTTCATGGGCCAACCACACTTGATGAAGGAAGAGGAGTTGAAGGGTGGCACATTAAGGTGGCCCCAAATCACCAAAACATGAAGGGGAAAGCATGTTTTCCTTTTGACAACTTTGTGTAATAATTTAGTTAGTTTTATGTAATAATTAGGAGGATAATTAGTAGCTTAAATTTGTGCACCTGTAAGGGTACTTAGTGTACCCGTGGCATGGAAGGGTGATCAAAACATCCATGGTGATGAAAACAACATTTCTGGTTTCGGCCCAAGCTGACCTTCGAGGCTTGTGCAGCCATTTCGACAACCTTCCGGACCTGTTTTGGACAAACGTGCTTCTACAAAAATGTGGCCCACATCTTAAGGTTTCCAGCATGGGCAAGAGCATAAAATTTGGACAACAAATCCCCAGCCAACGATCGCCATTACAGAGGCATCCAGAAGATGGAGCGGCCCAAGAGCATCCAACCCATGGTGGCTGATCCATGGCCACGTTTGGCCCCAATGGAAAGGTAGGCTGAATTTCATCTTTGTCCTTCATGGGAGCAGCAGCTAGAAGCCCATGGAAGTGCCCAACCATTAGCCCAAAAGATACAAGTGTTCAAGTCCATTTGATTATGGACAATCCATCATGGGTTTGGCCCATCTATTAGGTTTTTAGTTTTTCACGTGAAAACCATGCAAGCTCCTCTCTTTTCTTTTCTTTTTTTGTTGTAATTTAATTACGTGGCTGCAAGTGGGAGATCCTTGGGAAGCCTTAGGGGATGGGTTTTATCTTCCCTTAGTAACGACACTCTTGTTAGTGATGAAAGTCAAGGGTGGGCCCCATTTACCATACCTTGATGTTGGTTTAGCACTTAGGACTATAGGTGATAATCATGTGCCTTTTGTAGCTCGTGGGAAGGAGGGTTTTTACCCTTCCTTTCTCAGCATTTGCAGTAGAAAATGTTGAATGTTGAAGCTTGAAGCTCTCCCCATTTTCTCTCACGGCAAAGCAAATTCAAGGTGAGTAATATCCTTGATCTTTGGTTTGTAACGGTGTTGGTGCCTTGCTAGAGCCACTAAGCCCTATTCCAATCTCCCTTCCTCACTTTTTTAGGATCAAAGGCGAGTTTGGAAGTCCCATAGCTAACCTTCCGTTTGTTATTGTGATTGTGTTGTTGCTTGTGTGTTGGTTGCTGTTTTTATTTCTACCCGAGTGGATTTCGTGCACTAAAAGTCCACTCTGTGTCATTTTCTATTTTTCGTGAGTAAAAACCCTAAATTTTTGGTTGTGAATTCTTCTTTCATGGCCTGAAATTTCTGTTCTTTGCTTTTACCAAAACCCTTCGCCCATCAAAAGTTGTACTGACAACTTCTCCCTCATTCTGCCCGAGTTCCCAAAATCGAACAGTTTCTGTCCATCCATTTTCCAACCCACATATCTCCTAACCTACCGTGTCTTTTTTTCATCAAACCACTTGCATTTTCTTTCCCTTTCATGGAAGTTGTTTTCTGGCAATTTTTACATTCCCAGGTTTCCTGCATTTTAAGTTGTGCAGAAATCTTTACCCCTCCACGTCACTGTTTTCTGTTTTGTGTCTGTTTGTACACTCAAAAGTATTCCCGTGCCATTTTAAGTCCTCACGTGTTTTCAAGCTGCAAATTTGGACCAGCTTAGTCCACTTCCTAAATTTTCATTTGGCTGAGTTTATTTGACTTAATCTTGTATGCATTTGGAACATTAACCGTTACACCTCACTGGTTCTGTCTTGGACTTTCTCCTTGGCAGATTACCCTTGTGTCTTCTTTCTCCCGACACTTCTCATAACCCCGAGCATGTCATTTGGTATCAGAGCAAGGTATCCCTTCCCACGCCTTCCATTTTAACATTTTTTATTAAGGTTGCAAGATTTAAACATGAGGAGAGATTATGGTGTAACCCGTGAAGCAACTCGAGGCATTGTTCCACCACATGAGCGATCATCGATGACTCCCATTCCAAGATGTGCCGAATCAAGCCTCCAAAGTCAACTTGAAGACATCAACCAGAGGCTAGACCTTTTTATACAATGTTTGGATAGAACCACAACACCAAGAAAGTCACCGATAATCCCGGCTTCAAAGAGATGGTCCGTTGATATCGAAAGAAAAGCTCGGTTGCAAGAACCCGAAGCTTCCAATGGATTTAATGGCCACTATAACCGGCCTTGTTATGAAAATGGAAGGATGCACATAAAGGTAAATATTCCTTCCTTCAATGGATCAAATAGTATTGATGAATACTTGGATTGGCTTGAAATAGTGGATAGAGTTTTTGATTGTGGAGACTATTCGGAAAAGGGAAAATTTCGGATAGCCACCAAGAGTTTTGTATCCTATGCTTATGAATGGTGGCAAGATCTAATAGAAAGGAGAAGGAGGAAAGGAGAAGAAGAAATATGTACGTGGAAAGCTTTGAAAAAGCTAATGAAAAAGGAGTTTGACCCGCAAGGCACAAACTCTTACTCACGGTTTGTTTCAAACCTTTCTAATCCATTTTTAATTCCATATTCCAAAGTTTCCCCTCAAGTTATGATAGGAAATGAAGAGCATCACCCAAACCGTGGCCATGAAGAGCCCTTAGAAAGAGAGGAAGAAATCATCAATCCTCTTGAAGGGGCGTTATTTGAGTTGGATTGCAACATGGAAGATGGAAACCAATATGGAGGCTCCGAAATCACTTTTGAGGTAACCGACACCATTAATACTTCCATTGAGGACCTTTCTGTTTTTAAGTGTTCCAAAGGGCATATCCTAGAAGTGGAGGAAAATGTTGGAGGCTTGGTGGAAAGGAAACCCGAGGAGGAAGAAAATGCATTCGGTTTTGAGGAGATGCACACCTCCTTGGAGCCCAATAGTTTTGGCCTTGTCTTGGAGCATTTCCAAGAGCCTAACAAAGAAGTTATGAGCAAGGAAACCTCCATGGCAGCAAGTGAAGAAGATGGTATGAACATCAAAGTTATTTTTACTCATGAAGGAGCCTCCTTGGAATTGAAGCCACACATGGCCGAATGTACTAATGATCTTATCCAAGGGTCCAAGGAGAAACATTTGGTAGTTGATGAACCAATCTTGGCAGCACCCCCTCGCGTATGTAAGGGAGTCAAGAAAGGGATTGAAGAGCTCCTTGTGGCCACCCATCATTGCAAAATGATCCAAGAGATTGAAGGGGCCAAACCGCACAAGGTTGTGGCCGAAAGGTATGACCTACCTAAACACTTAAGTGCTAATGCTCTTGGAAATTGTTTGGTTGATAGAACATGCTTTAATGGTGTTTATATTGGACTATTGGGAGATAATTTTATTGTTGATTTGAGCATGTTGAAGAAAAATTTTGTTTTGGATATTGGGCATGCAAAATTGGGAGTTAAGAAGCTTTTCTTGGAAAATTATGATGCGGTGATACCTATTTTTGATGATAAGGAGATAGAACACCGTTTCCTATTTGGGGTTAAAAGTGGTAGCTTGTATGAGGACATATTTTTCATTGATGAACAGCAACATGCCTCAATTAATCAATATGCTATGCTTTCGGTTGGAACAACTTTGGTTGATATATTTGGGAAATTGTTTGTTCAAACATTTTATTGGTGGCTTAAGGGAATGCAATCATACCTTTTCATTGAAAGTGATCAAATCCTTATTGTGGCTAATGAGAATTTTAGAATGACTTGTTATTCATTTGTTGCTGCAAAGAGTAGCCCTCCATGGAAGTATATTGAAATCACCCATTGGGATAACCCTAATCGGGACATAAAGCTCCATTCCAATATGTTGAAGCAATGGTTAAGTGATAAAATATTTTGTGAGTGTATCAAGTTTACAATGACCGAATTGATAATGCGATTTGAGCCACTAGAAAATTTGCTTGCTTGGGTTTTTAGAATCGGAGGGACTCATGAGTATGTTGGTATTTTTTGTGATCATTTGGAAAACCTTTATACACTTGCATATTATTGGTGGTTATGTGGTTTACAACTCTATAATATCATGGATGCCTTTCAAATTGTCAATTCTTGGTTTCCAAAAGAAGTAGAGAATGAATCTAGCACGGACATGATCACGAGATTGGGTCCACTTCCAACCAATTTTGTTTGGAAAGTTGCTTGGCCAAGCCTCAAGTTTGAAGACCTTAGGGCCTTGGGAAAAAGGGGCCAAAGAAGGTGGCCTTGGAGTTTTGGCCAAATTATAAATGATGGTAGGGCATCAATTGCCGAGTCAATGAATGGAATGAAATGGACAATGGCCGAGCATCCTAAGCAACACCAAGAGGTTTTTGGAAGGATAATGAAGTTTTTGGATTTGAGGACAAATCCTTTCCAACCTCGGGTGGATGATGTGCCACGGATTAGCACATCATCAAGCCGAAGCAAACTATTTTCTAATGAGTTTGTTGATTTTGTAGGAAGCTTGTTTTATAAAGGTTTAATCAAGAAGCCAAAGATGAAGGGCATGGTGAGCCCTAGTTGTCAAGTGGGGTTGATGCATTTCATGGGCCAACCACACTTGATGAAGGAAGAGGAGTTGAAGGGTGGGACATTAAGGTGGCCCCAAATCACCAAAACATGAAGGGGAAAGCATGTTTTCCTTTTGACAACTTTGTGTAATAATTTAGTTAGTTTTATGTAATAATTAGGAGGATAATTAGTAGCTTAAATTTGTGCACATGTAAGGGTACTTAGTGTACCCGT